>OVBA01002854.1:0-31538 GCA_900406435.1 Lepidium aucheri
AAACCAACGAGAATTAGGATCTTTAGATTATTAGTAGAGGGGTAGATTCAATTAGAGTTGGTTTATCTTTATTTATGTTCAAGCCGAGACTATGATTAGATTAGTTCCTGAATAGTTTCCCTAACAAGAGTTCTAACTCCTGAATGAATACCCGATATCCGATTGCTTTAGTTTATTGTTTACACCCACGTTACGCTGTTAGCATTTATTTCTCTGATGTTGATTGATATAGCTTGTGATTTGATAGAAGTTAAAAGTGTGATTTGGTTCTCTGAGGAATTCGACCTCTAAGTACTATTACGTTTGTTGTGCACTTGCAGTAGGATATAGGGTTAAAACTCGTTGTATCACCGTCCTACTTAGGTACACATATGGTCTTCCATGAAACTTTTGCATTTTGTCTTTTTTCAATGCATCCAGCCCACAGAAACCGACTACACAGCCTCTCAATCATCCTTATACAGCCATTTGGAATAAGAAACACTGAAAACTTGAAATTCATTGTGCCATAAATCATCAAGCTGATATGGGTGAGAGACTCCAAAGTACCATCAAAGAATATAACTATATCATCTGCAAACGCAAGGTGAGTAATGGCAGGATTGGAAGCATTAGGATGGAATCCAATACAACCCAAGTTAAATTTCTCAAGAAACATCTTGGAAAGCACCTCCATAGTAAGAATGAATGAATACGGAGAGAGAGCATTGTCTTCTCTCAACCCTTTATTTCCAGCAAAGTTTGAGCACAGTCTGCCATTAACTGCCACCGAGAATGAGGATGTGGAGAAGCATTCCCAGATCCAATTAATGAAGCGATGTGGAAGGTTAATCGTCCGTAAAAGAATTAAGAGAAAATCCCAATGGATTGAGTCAAATGCTTTCCTAAGGTCCACCCGAAGCATTGCTCGCGAACTGAAACTTTGAGCAATGTAACCCTACATTAACTCAGTAGCTAATAATATATTCTCCACCAACAACCTACCAGGAATGAAAGTCGACTGAGATTGTGAGATTATATCTGGTAGGATTTTTTTTAACCTTGTTGCAAGCAACTTTGATGTAACCTTATACATGGTATTGCAACACGAAATTGGATGAAAGTTTGTGATTTTTACCGCGTTGGTGATCTTGGGGATCAGGCATAAAATTGGGGGGTTCCGTTGCTTTAGAATCCGACTAGAGACAAATAGTTCTTTGACTGCATATAACATGTCTATACCTACAATTTCCCATCACTCAACAAAAAAAATCTGCAGGATAACAATCCAGACTTGGTGCCTTGTTTCTCAGTAGTGAGAACATGGCTGCTTTGATATCTGAGTCCAATATTGGGTCACAAGCTGTGCCATAGTAGTCGATGACCAATTAACCTGGATAAGTTGCTGCAAATCATGAGTAGAACATTGCAATGTAGAAGTCTGAGCCGCTATGATGCAATTCATAAAATAGTTGGCGCAATGGTCTTGAATCTTTGATGGTGAGTGAATCAAGGAATCATCTTCATTATATAAAAATGAATATGATTAGCCGAGTTTCTAAGTGTAATAGCTCTATGAAAGAAGAACGAGTTGCGGTCGCCTTCCCTGAACCAACTTACTCTAGATTTCTGTCTATGAAAGGACTCCTCCACCAATGCAAGAATTAGCTGTTTGTAGTGTGCTTTCTTCTCGGCCGAGGCAGAGAGAGCACTAGGTTTAGCCAACACATTTTTTGTCAAATATGCATTTCGTGTAACGCCTCTCTAATACATAGTTCTATTCCTGAGTAGTTGATTTTCCCAAACTCTCGAATTGGTTGCTTAACAAGTTTCAGCTTTTTTGATAATGCAAACATTGAAGTACCAGATATATAGCAAGTGTTCCAGAATTCTTGCAGCATTGGTTAAAAATCCATATTCTCCATGTACATAGTAAAGAACTTAAAAGGCTTCTTCGTTCTTACTAGTAATGTGCATTCGGTTCTTTGGTTCGGTTTAGTTCAATTCTTTGAGTTTTCGGTTCTTTAGTATCCATAAAAATTGGTAACCAATGCGTCTTATTAAAATTCGGTTTGGTTCGATTTTGGTTTTGATTCTTTTGGTTCCAAACTTGAAGTAACTAATATGTACCTATTCAAATTTGGTTTGTTTTCTATTTGGATACCTTTATCTAATTTTAAAAAAAAAACAAAAAATCATAAAAAAATCATAAATTAAGTATAGAAGTTGAATATTTTAGTTTTAAGTAATTTTGGTTCAAATAGACTAACAATTTGGATTTGTATTAATAATTTTGGATATTTAGATTAATAAATTCTATATAAATAATTATTTGAAATATATAATTGTGTTTCAATTCTTTCGGATAACTATTCGGTTCTCGGTTTTGTACCTATTCAGTTCCGATTCTTTTGATTCTTGAATTTTGGAACTGTTTGGTTAGTTAGCCAGTTCTGCTTCGATTTGGTTCTTTATATTTTGGATTGAATCGGTTCAATAATTTGGTTCTAGTTATTATGCTCGGGTCTATTTCTTACCATCATCAAGTTTAGAATCAACACCGCAGGAGTATGATCCAAGAATGAAGGTTCCCCAAAGTGTGAATACGAGTGTGGGTACTTCAATAACCATTTATTTTTCACCATACTCTATTAAGCTTTTTAGAAACGGGATCTGTGTCCCTCTTGTTCCATCACGTGAAGTGGTTTCCCTTGTAAGTGAGATCTGTAAGGCCAACATGAAAAAGACAGTCCCTAAACTCGGACATTCCCAGCATAATTGGAGCATATGACCCATTGGAGTGGTATTCTGGGTGGAGAGCCTGATTGAAATCTCCCATAGCTACCCAAGGCTTATTTATAACCATGTGATGAGTTAATAGCTCTTTTAACTCATCCCACAACTATCTTCTACCAACCTCAGTATTTGCTGCATCGATAAATGAAAATATCCTCTCCTCTGAACAGTCAGGTAATACAACCTAACAAGTAATCTGTTGAAGGGATGCAGATATAACTGTTAGCTTAACCTGCTGCGCTCGTACTAACCAAATCTTCCCCAAAGGTGAATGTATGTAGTTATTAGAAAAACACAATCCAGAGAAAGATAACTTAACAAAAAGCAGAGCCTTATGCTCTTGTGCATGAGTTTCGATAATGCTACCAAAAAGGGAACGAGAAGCTTTATACCAATTGACAAACCCTTGCCGATGGATCATGTCATTGTAGCCTCTTACATTCCAACAAAAAGCGTTACAAATTCTGTTTGAGGGCAGAGCCTCGCTTGACGGTGCTCCAAATTCTGTTTATTTACTACATGAGTAAATTGATCCTCAAGGTCTGGATTCTGCAGCATAACTTCCACTGAATTAGGAATGGGATGTGGCGTTGGCGAAGAGGTTATTAAAGCTTGAGTGGGTTGATCCTTAAAAAATTCACTATTTGTTGTGTTGGCCAGAGGGGATTCAGTGGTGGTTTGGGTCATATGGTCTGATTCCTTGACCAATAGAGAAGCAATGATTGGCTTAATCTGCTAAAGACCTATATCAACACTAAGCAAGCCACAGTCTGTGACTTCCACTATATCCTGACAAACTTTTGGGACAGGTAGTGATGTTACTGACTTAGGTGAAGGAGAACTAGGAGTACTATGTGGCTGAATTGGATATGCTGCTGACTCAGTAACAACTGGAGCCATTTGGAGAATTCTGACTCTGCTGTATAAGAGCTTCTTTAACATTTTTCTTTACTCTCGGACAATTAGAGATTGAGTGAACCTTGGAATTACAACCCGTACATGTGGATGGAGCTAACTGAAACCGCTTGATTGAATGCCCTATTTGCTTGCAGTGAGCGCAAGATTGTGGAAACCTAACATGAACCACCTCCAAAAGAGGCTTACGAGGGTCCACAAATGTGAATACACAGGCAACTTCAACCATTCCTGCTACGTGTTCCAACCCAGCTTCATAATATAATTCACATGTTACATTCCTAAATTCTAACCAAAGAAGAACCGACGTAAGCTCCAGTTTAGATGGTGTAGTGTCTGGCTCCCAATTAGCCACATACATTGCCTGCCCATCTATTTGCCAAAGGCCTTGATTAAGCACACGAGCTAGGGTTGTGGCATTGGGTATCCTAAACAAGAACGCAAATTTACTCATTTTAGACATCGTAATGTCCTTCTCTCTACCTCAGATTCCATTGATAATCGCATGTGTATCTCCTGGTTTCGGAGGATCATTGTAAAATTGGCCAATAATGAAGCATTCCCAATTTTGTTTGTTATCCTCAATCACATAGTTTGGAATAGGGACACAGATCTCGCCTAAGTCAAGCAAGAAATGTTCTGCTTTCTTTGTCATCTTCTTAATCGAGCCAGCAACTACTGCTTTCCAAGAGGGGCTAGCTGAGAAACTTTGAGTCGTTATGGCCTTGATTGGGTCATCCCTAGCAGTGGAGAGCACATTCATAGCGGACTAAACAGCTGATTCTACCTCAACTTCCGTATCTAGAGATTTAGGGTTTTTGTGAACAGTGTAATCGGAGATTGAGACTGTTAGACTTGTACCAGAGGAGTCCACAAGCAATGAGGGCTCGGAATGTGCAAGAGATTGTGGCAGGGGGTCCATAGTAGGTTTCACAGTCGAATCAACGCGTCTTGATTTGAAAGAAGCAGATAAGGTCTTTTTGGAAGATTTCTTCTAGGAATCTTTGCGCTTAACTTTTTGCTTCCCCATGGGGAGGGGAGGGCCCTTGGCTGAGGAGAGTATCGCACCGGCACCATGAGAAGCTCCAGCGAGAAGATAGAATGGGTTAGACGGAAATAACAAAATCTTCCTGAGAATCACCTTGTTAGCAAAACGCACTGTCTCCAATTGTGGAACTTGTTTACCACACAAGACAAAAGATTTTACCGTTTTCTCTCAACCTTTGTCGGTTGCAGAAAACCTATTCACCTTACAACATTCCAATTTTAAATGTATTTCGAGACATGGAGAATAGCGGGTTTGAACATAATGACGTTATGTGATACCTTAATTTCATTAAATAAGAAGATTCTATACCTTTTGTCAGTTATGAAAAGAACAAGTACAGAGACCTCGACTACTTACCAATTTGAATTTTGTGACATCTATCTATACTAATAAAAGTACAAATTCAAAGCCTCTCAAGCTATCCGCATCATCTATTTTAATGTTCTCTATCTAGCTGCCACGTAAGTTTATTAGAGATATTTTTCACTCTTTTCCAATTTTATTATCTTTCACTCTCTTCCGTAGGTTTTTCCCCTGTGTAGAAGCTTAGTAGTCATATTTACTCTGCTAATAATGACACTCTTTGCTCTTCTTCGGTTACTTATTCAAAGGTTTCTACTTACTAATTATTTTGCTAAATTCCTTCTCTTCCTTTGACTAATTTCAGAATATTCAAACCTCCTTTCCTAATTCTGAGCTTCCAAAAATTTTGAGACTCCTCCTTTAGCATCTCTCTCTCTCTCTCTCTCTCTCTCTCTCTCTCTCTCTCTCTCTCTCTCCAGCATTAATGGCTATTTTCTCCACATTGTCTCCGACGAGCTTTACTCACAGTGACACCGTCTCTCAGCCGATCCATTACTCTCTCTCCGGCTTGCACCAGCGTCTGGAGTAGCTGCTCGATCTCCGGTGAGGCTAATTTCGACGACGCAACACCAGCTTTACAAAGAAGGTGTTGAAATTACTGAAGACATCGTGTTATTCGAAGGATGTGACTATAACTATTGGCTCATCACCATGGATTTCTCTAAGGAGGATCCTCAGAAGTCTCCCAAGGAAATGGTCTCTACATATAAACGAACTTGCGCCCAAGGGCTTGGTATCAGGTTAAGTTGACTTAGTCATATTCCAATTGCTTCCTTTGATCAAACAAGAAATTAGATAGTGAACATAGTATAGGAATTTCTCTCTGTAGAAAATAAGTGTCACCTTCATGCCTAGATTCCTTGCTCTGTTGAAATATTACATTACTTCGAGGTTATGATCCAGTATCAAGAGCGGTTGTTAAGGCAGTGGGTGATTGTCAATGTTGATTACTGTTGTGGCTGTGCAAAATATTTGGTATGTTTTTCCTTTGCCTATTTTATGTGAACAAATTTGGAAGCAATTCCAAATACTTTTGGTTCCTCATAGCTATCTTCTGAAGAGGCAGATCAAAAGCGGCTATATATATGTGGAGGTTCAGCAGAAGGTTACACAACTCTTGCAACATTGGTGTTCAAAGATGTATTTAAAGTTGGAACGTTCTTATACAGAGTAAGTGCATAACCATTGCATTTGAGGGAACCTGTAGCTAAATCTGTATTATTTTTAGTGTCCCTTATATATTGGATGAAGTTCTTAAAAACTCTTAAATATAAAGACGTATTGGTAAAGGAAGATTGTTGGATTTGGTCTTAATTTCTGAATCAAAGTACACTTTATATCACACTTTGCAGGTTCTATGTCTTGAAGTCTTTAGCCTCCTCCACAGAAATTCACGTTTCAAACCAAATTATCCATTAAAGTACATGATGCATAAAGATCTTATAAACAACAGTGTTTCATATTTGTTTGGCTTTTCTTAATACAGGTTGCTAATTTAAAAGTGTTAAAAGAAGGTCATAAGTTTGAAGCTAGCTATACGGATAATTTTGTTGGTGAGCCAAATTTATTGAAGAGAGCATTTTATCTTTGATTGAATTTTCTTTTTTGGTCGGGTGCCAATAATTTGTTGTACGTAATTGTGGGAGATCAAACTCCAATGAATTTCATCGACACATTCTCTTGCCCCAGCATCATTTTTTCAGTGAATAGAAGACAAGGTTCTTATATTAATTTTGGCATTTACCGTTTGAACTAACGTTTTAAGAGTTAAGCTGGGAGGCATATCCAAACAACTTACCAAGGACTTCTGGTATTAATTCACCTTATGAAGTCGACTCTTCTTTTTTTCTTATTGTCCTTTCTATGGCATTTTTTATTCATGATAGTTCACTGGCTTTAAAAGAAGGGTGAACTACCTTTTTAAAACCATTTCTATGGAAGATTTTGATGGAATATGTGTGCAAAAAATTGTCAAATGAAGGGTTCATAACTCTGTTGTGTATAGTAGTTTCCTATAAACCTATTCGCTTCATTTTGGTGGCTTTTGCTAAATTTTAATAAAAATATGATACATTTTTTTAGGCTATAAGGGCTTTACGCGAATTGAAAGGATTGGGTGGGCTTCAAGCCCTTCTTAGAAGACACGCTGTGAGAAAACAAGCAGTTGTAACATTTTGATCCATGCAAGTGTTGCCTAGAGTTCAGACTCGTGTATGTTGCAAGATGTGTTCGCTTTGCCATAGAAAGTGAAACAGGTCCGTAGATATTACAGAAACAGCTACCAAATGAATCTCGAGTTCATAGAGGTGACAATCACATGTTTCAGTTAATTATGAACTTTGTATTTTATAATGATGTGGTTAGCCTTGAACTTTCTAGAACGGATAATAGTTATGTCAATCATGTGTTTTCATCTCTCAGAAAATTTGGTACAATAGCAATGGATTTGTTGAACAAATTCCAGCCAAGATGCTAAACAGGCAGGAGGCTGCAACTAAGTGTGAGAGAGTTATAACATATGTTTTGACTAACCAGATTACTCACAAGTCACAACCACTAAGTTAGTTAAAAGGGAAAATTATCAATATGTTCTTTTGGAATTCTAACATTCCTGATTAGTGAATTTGGATTCTTATGTATCTTTTTCTTAGGGTCCAATCTTTAACCAAGCACCATAACTTGCAAAATTGATGTTGTCTACTTTATTGTCCGGTACACTTAACTTACTATTGCAACAGTCTATTAATGGACTGCTTTGTTCTCCTCTTGATCAGTGTGAACTACGTTACAAAAACTCTCACTATAAAATTGTTTTTCTCCATACTTTCAGAATTCGCATATACAGAAAATTATATTTTGCTCAATAAAATAAAACAAATATTCTATGAAAGTGGTTAAATGTATATAGTTATTTATTAAACAAACACCGGGCGTAGCTCGGTTTAACCTCTAGTTTATGAAAAAGTAGAAATCCACTTTTATTTAGTAAAGTTGACTATATACCAATGAAAACATGGCAAAATACGATGGATGATACATTGGAACTGTACCAAAGCCGCAAATAGTCAATACCAACCCCAGAAATTTTAAGTTTGGTGAAAGGATGTTTACAACCTATCTCTCCAAATTATTGAAATCGGTCTGAATCAAATTGGATCAATGTAACTACGATATATCTCATCGTTCAGGTGCAAATACAGTTGATTTTGAATGGATCATTCAAGACTCTTCCAGTATTTTTCTGCGTGGTGGTATGGATAAACAACTTGATCAAGTAACAATTGAAGACCCTGAATGCTTAGCATTACTATGGATAATTCAGACTGCTTAGGTTCTTAGGTTCTTTGAAATTTTCCAAGTAAAGTTCGAGGCGATAATTTGTTATCAATTCAGATATTAATAATCCAACTGGCAGTCTACTACTTAAGCAGTACCTTCACATAATACATTTATTGTCGGCTAATTTTATCGAACTTAAGTTTAGTTTTTAAACCAAGATCACATAATATATGTGATGATCGGTTAGCCAGACATCGTTTACAGGTCCTAGAACTATGGCATATGTATCATGTCTGCCCACATTTTCTATATAATGTTGTAAACAACAATGATTGCCAATCAATATGATAACATAGTTTGATGGAAAGGAAATAAAATAACATCTCGAATAATTTATGTTTTTTTTTGTCAACGGCATGATATATTAAGATTAATAGAATGATTACAAATAAAATTCTTACCCATTATCATAAACCATCTCTTGAACATTCCTAGCAAGAGAGTCGGCTTTAAGATTTAGGCTTCTTGGGATAGCAGAGAGGGAGAATAAAGAAAATAAAGAATACAAACGTGAAAACTCCTCCTGGTATGGGATGAAAGCTGGCCACTCCTCTGTGTGTCGTAAAATCTTTATTACCGTCTCGTTATCTGTCGTAATCTCTACTTCTCGAATGTCATGCAGAAGCAAAGATTCCATAGCCCAAAGAACAGCTTCCACTTCAGAATGCAAAGCCGAAAGACTTCGATGGACCCTCCTGGCCCCCATAAGAACTCCTTCCACCGAATCTGGAAAACAGAACCAACCTAAACCAATAACAAAGTCTGTATTCTTCCAGGAAGCGTCCACAAAACATTTGTATCCTGTGAAACTGAAATTAGTTGTGGATGGGAAAGCCCATGGGGACTTAACAAAGGCATTTTTGACTGTTATAGGAAATTTGGAAACCTCTAACTCTTTCCAAATTAAGGACCATTCCTTAAGGTTGATTTCCGCTTGTGAAATTATTTTTCACGGATCCGCCAAAGTATTTGAGAAATAATTATCATTTCGTGTCTTTCAAATATGCCATATATTCCAAGGAAAAATCTGAAAATCATCTCTATCCTGTATTATCCAGAATAGATAATCCAGGTTATACCAAATAGACTCCCCGGGGAAGACATCAACCGCCGATGGAATAATTGAAAGTGCCCAAGACTAGACGGCTGGGGCACATTCAAAAAGAACATGGTTAATCGTTTCCTCTTCGACACCACATAGTGGATATCGGGTATCACATTTCATACCATGCTGATTAACGGCAACACATCCTGATAGAGTTTGCCATAGAAAATGTTTAATTTTATTTGGACATGGGGTTTTCCAAATTTTATTATACAAGGCGTGAATGTTTGGCCCATTTTGCCCAAACTCAATAAGAGACGCCCCTTCTTTAGTTTGGTAATCAGATTTAACGGAATAGCGTCCCGTTTTTGTGTAATGCCAACCCAAATAATCCGGTCTTGAGATTCTTGGTAATGGGATTCTCATAATCAATTGAACATCCAATGGATCAAAATATTGTTTCACTAGAATCTCCTTCCATGTACCAGAACTATGATCAATGAACTGGTCAACAGTAAGATCAGGAAACTAATTAAAATTTATGCAATTAGCAGGTCTAGGTCTCCGGTCAAGGATTCAAGGATCCAACCCAACCTTAATCGAATTGCCATTATCAATTTTCTTGATCATGCCTTTGGTAACCCCAATAATCGAATAATTTATGTTTATGTTTTTAAAAAATGCATAATTAACGTCTATTATTAGTCTTGTTATTTTAAGATAATTTCTAAAAGTAGATTATAAGACTCATTTATTATTTTGTATCCATCTATTCTCCTATTTTTTCTCATCTTCAAAAACATATAAATTCACTTTCGATTTCTATATTTTCTTACATCCCAAAGCTTTTGCAGTAACAAAAAAATTCAAAAACTAAAAAAAATATAAAAAAAATATACTGCTTTAGCTTTTGGAATATATCCTCCTTTTAATCTTAGTAAAAAAGAAGAAAATGGCACGTCAATATGTCGTTTTTGTCCTATTGGCTTTAACTATCGCCACCGCTTTCGCCGCCGACGCTCCTGTAGCCTCTCCGAAGAAATCTCTCTCATCCACGGCACCAACTAAGGCTCCAGCCGCCCCAACGAAGGCTCCTGCTGCTCCAACCAAGTCTCCTGCAACCCAAACCAAGGCTCCGGCCGCTGCACCTAAGTCATCATCGACTTCTTCTCCCAAAGCATCTTCCCCTGCTGCTGAAGGACCTACAAGCGAGGATGACTACTCTGCAGCAAGTCCAAGTGACTCCTCTGAGGCACCAACCACCTCCTCGCCACCAGCACCTACTCCCGATAGCACTGCAGCCGCTGATGCACCAAGTGATGGACCCGCTGCGGAGGCACCTAGCAATAGTGCTGTGACCACTGCGAAGATATCTGGTGCAAGCATAGCTGCCATCGTCGGCTTCTTCTTCTTTTTCTAAGTTAAATTCTTCCGCATTTTGTTTGGATGGATCGGAAGCTTGTAATCTTTTGATATAAGGCCATAAATTTATTACATACGTTTATATGTCGAGATTAATTGGAGTTAATATAATCTAACTTCATGAAATTTTTGTTAGAACAAATATTTCATGTGTTGTTTAATAAAATTATATTTTGAACACAAAGCATATGATTTTTATGGTATCGTAATCTTTTGTCATATTAATTATATTGTATTATATATTCATATCAGTTTTACACGAGATTTTTTATAATAGATTAGCTATAACAAAATATGTAGTTTACTAGGTAAGGAATTTCAGTAAGTTAAAGAGATATACAAATAACATAGATAGTGCAAACTTGCATATGTTATATTAAGAAATAATGTGTCATATGTTTTAAAAGATTTGTATTCCCTTTTATAATTTTAAGCAAAAGTATAATTTATTAGGGTGTTATGATATTTCGTATCATGCATGATTTATATTATTAGCACAATCTTGTTCGCGGAAAAAAAAAACTCTTTCAAGATTTCTTTTTTCAAAGTTTTCCTCTCTTATATCTGATTGATGTTTTGTTGCACCACATCTTAGTTATCTTCATTCTTGGATGTCACTACCTTATTCCTCCACCAACATTATATAAAATAAAGAGACGTTTGAAATAAGGATAGGGAGGAGAATAAATCTATCATGGATCATGGTGATTGGTCGCAACATCATATCATTGGATTGAAAGGACGTGAGAACGCGATGTAGGGGATAAAGGTTATGGAGGTGTATAGATGGTGGAAGAAGATTGGAGAGTTACGAAAAGAGTTTCAAATTTGTTTAGACATAAAGTTTGGAGAGGTTTGATCATAGTATAACTGGAGTCTTCACTGCTTATAGTGTGGTTGGGTCAGAAGCTTTGTTGTCGGTGTTATGTCCAGGTTTTGAGGTTTTGCCGGTGTTGTGTCTTCTCTATGGTGTCATCACTTACGCTACGGTAAGTGATCTGCGTCATATTTTTATAGAATTCCATTTATGTTTTGATCATTTTCTTATCATTTAAGTGTCGCAATTCATTTATACTTGTGTAAATTTTCTTTAGTTTTGTATTTTTGAGCCTTTTAGGTGGATTGGAACTTAGTATTGAAGATATGGGAACTATGATCAAATCCTAGAAGCAGAGAAGCATCAAAGAGGAGAAGAAGAGTAACCAAAGTGAAAATTTCGAGCATATGCTCGAGAAAACTGACCAAGAAAATGAGACAGAATTTGGATGAAAGAGAAGCTTCAAATTCTCGACTATTTGGTCGAGAATTCTGTCCGAGATTTTTGTCCAGATAAGTGAAGAGTTGAGAAATCCAAATCTCGACCATTTGGTCGAGAAAATGACCAAAATTTTGCACCAGAACTTTTCCAACTTAAAAATCTCGACCGTTTGGTCGAGATTATGCTTGAAATTTCTAACACATCACTTGTCATTATTTTATCACACCGGTTCCGTTCTTATTCTTAAAAATCCTATTGTTTAAGGGTCTAGAACATCAAGTTTTTAATGTGTAGCCTCTTAGAATATATATTTGAGGGAAAATACTAGAGACCCCCTCAGATGCTCATCTTGGATTGTTTTTGAAGATTATTGAAGAACTTTCTTATCATATATCTACTCTATATCATTATGTTCATCTTTCTAGATTTTGTTTTGTTTTCCATTGTTATGAGTTGTGCGTAGTCTTTTGATGGGTCAATGGTTAGGTGATCTAGGGTTATATGATTGACTTTTGATGCTTAAGTTGTTAAATCTTTCATATTGGGTGGTTTTAATGCTAGATTTAACTTGGCCATTTGAATCTAAAAGCTAGGAATTTTGTTGCCCTAGAGGTGTTTGATGAAATTCTCGAATTACCTTTTAATGAGCTTTTCTTTCCTAGCCATTGGGAGATGAAGTTAGAGTGATTAGTTGACTTAATGGTCTTATGTTTAATACTTATTGATTGATTGATTTGAAAATGAGATTTTAGCTAAATTGGTTGATTAGTATAGAGGTCAATACCATGAGAGAGGGTTGTTCTAGAATTGTGTTTCTTGTCCTAGGTTGAACTTCATTGTTATCTTAAGCATCATTAGTTGGTTGTTTTTCCTGATTGATCATTCGCCTAACCAAAGACCCATTACTTTTCTTGATTATCTAAGTTTGATCTTTATTTCCTTGTTTTATTTGAGTTTTATTTTGGTATTGAGTTGTTAGTATTGATTTGATCTTTATTATTGCTTTGCTTGTTTTAATTTGTTCTTGTTTAAGTGTTTTGTAGTCTTTTAGAATTGAAATATCTATTGATTGCTTTAGCTTATTTCTAAGTCTAGTGGTGTTAATTTGTTGATTCTAAGTTCTTTTGTGGATGCGAACCTCAAATGCTTACAGCGATAGTTGTTTGCTTTTGTTGATATAATTGATAGCTTAGAAATAGACGTAACATCAATTTAGTGCCATTGCAAAGGAACTTTTGCAATTAGCCATTAAGATTAAGATTCAGTTTAAGAATAGAGTTTTACTTTTCTTTATTACTAATTATTTGAGTTTGTTTGTCTCTTGATCCTCTTGAAGGTGTATGCAACGAAGGAGTCAAAAAAGAGAGATTCTTGATTATATTCCAGAACTAAGGGCAATTGAAAGAGCAAAGAGGAGAGCAGCCAAAGAGAGACATGCTAAAAAGGGTGAGGATCACTTGAGACTCCTAGGTATGGAAAACCAAGACAATGACCCACCTGGCTATGTGATCAACGACCTCCATTGAGAGGTGTGAACGATATTGGAGTTCATTCTCAAATCCGGTGTTTGGACTGCTGGGTGCAAGGCTGGTTGGGGCTTTTGATGAGCCAAATCTTAGGAAGGTTCGATATGGAATCCCTATTCCCGTCATAGCTGCAATCAACTTTGAGATGAAGTCGAGCTTGATCAATATGGCTCAAAGTCAGAAGTACAACATGTTGTCATTGGATCACCTTGATCAGTTTGAGAGGCTTTTTAGGACACTGAAAATGAATGGTGTCCACGAGGATGTAATCAAGATGATCTTGTTTCTCTTCTCTCTTAGGAACAAGGCCTCGCAATAGGAAAGAAATGTCCCTTTAAATTTGGTCTCTACTTGGGATAATGTCAAGAAGGAGTTTGTTACCAACTTTTACGCCAAGCAAAAGACAGCTAAGTTTTGAAATGATATCTCTAGATTCAAGCAAGGAGAAAATGAAGACCTCTATAAAGCATGGGAGAGACTCAAAGAATATACGAGGATCTGTCCACGTCATGGGGTCTCAAAGGAGAATCTCTTAGGGATTTTTTATAGAGGAGCACTTGAGCATTATCGAAGAGCCTGAGATACAACTAGTTATGGGAGTTTTGCGAACCAAATTGAAGCTTGCTATGAAGGAGATTATGATGGGAACATGAGGGATTCAGATTTGGAGAGCCAAAGGTACAAGGAGCTTAACGACAAGATAGGCAAATTGAGTAGAGTCTTCCTTGTGAATTGAAAAGTTGTGAACTATGTAGGAGAGGTTAATGGGGATCAACAAGGGTATCAAGAAGGGATTTATGATGGTAGTGAGAGAGTGCAAGAAGATGTTAACTACTTGGAAAACTAAAACAACTACCAAGGAGGCTACCAAAAATTTCCATTTATCCCAAACTATAAGAACAACAACCTCTCTTATATAAGCAATAATGTTAAGAATCCCCAAGACCAAGTCTATTCACCAAAGCAACCTCAAGTAGGGCCTTTTCAAACAAGACCTTATGGGAATCCTCCTTATGTTTATAATCCTCTAATGCATAGTAATCCGCCGTTTCAGCCCAACTTTCTGCAAGGGTATCAACAAGGGTCAACAATTATCCGCAAGTTCAAGTAAGTGAATAAATGAGATATGAAAGCTATGTTGAAGCAGATTGTTGAGGGACAAGTAAAAGGGCAGCAAGAGACAAATGAAAGGTTAGACAAGATTGACCGTAAAGTAGATGTTCATTACAACGAATCTCAAGCTAAGTTCAGCGAAATCTACTCTCACTTGAAAACCCTTGACAACCAGATATCTCAAATAGCCTCTACAAGTCAAATAACAATCGGTAAGCTTCCCATAAAACCCGAGCAAAACGTCTCCAACAATGAGAATGAAAGAGAGGTAGATGATATTGCAAGGCTCCTCAATGGAGATGAGAAGGAATATGATGAATGGGTTGCTAAGAGCTTGGAGAAAGCAAAGAAAATGGACACATAAAAGCAAAATGTTATGTTGAGGATGTTGTTGAGTGTGTTGGTGTGGTTGCTAGTGTCTCAAAAGGGGCTCCAAAGAAAGCTAAAGGAGATTGTGACAAGAGATTGGTTATTGAGTCTAATGCACACATTGAGAGAATTGCCAATGATGAGGAGAATACACAAAGTTGAGGAACATAAGGTACAAGCTATTGAACCTCCTCCCTATGTACCACAACTTCCATTTCCGGGTCGTTTCCTCATAAAAGCTCAAAAGAAGCTCTCTAAGTTCAAGGGGAATATGTGTAAGATTGGTGTTCCTATGCCAAATGTGGAGACCCTATATGCAGTTCCAGCCCAAGTAAGGTTCATGAGGGCAGTTTTGGAGAACCAAGAAAAGGTTGAGGAGTTGTTGGCAAACAATAGACAGCTTGATCCTGGACTACCAGAGCCCAAAGTCTTGTCTAAGGAAAAGGATCACGGTATCTCTTTTGTCCCTTGCACTCTTGGCAAATTGAGTTTTGATGATGCTTTATGTGATTTGGGAGCGAGTGTAAATATTATATCCCTAGAGATAGTAAAGAAGCTGGGAGTTGCTGACATGAAAAAGCATTTAACTTTCATATCCTTTAGAGATGCATCTACTAAATACCCGGTTGGAAGGTTGGTTGATTATCGAATCAAGATTGGCAATTTCATGATTCCAACAAACTTTTCAATAGTTGAAATGGAGCAGGATTGCAAAATTCCATTCATCTTGGGACGACCAATCCTAATCACGGTTGGAGCGAACATAGATTTTATCAAGAAGAAACCGGTACTTGAGAGGGTGAAAAACACGGTCTCATATCCTATCAAGTCACGAATGAATAGGTTTTGTGGTGTAATCGGGTATAGAGAGTTTGGGAGTAAGACTCCACAGATTGAGAGTGTGAGTAAAGAAGGGAACATCAAGTTTGGCTCAACATTTCCTCGAACCAAGGCTTACTTAGCCAACTTTAAAGACGCGGTAGGGGAGAAGATTCCACTTCCCGATCCTATCACTTCATAAAAAATGCTGCAGAACATCGAGCTTGAGATGTAAAACAAGTGCACTTGGGAGGCAATCCCATGGTATCATTTTATATAGCTTTAGTTCCTCTTGATTTTTCTTGATGTTGGTATGTTTTGGTGTGTTTTGAATGTTTTAAGCAGGCACAAGGGAAGACGATCTCGAGAATGGACTTGGATCATGAAGTTTTAGCATTTGAATGAAAATTGCAAGCTCACGGTCATGAATATCAATCGAGAATTTGAGACAGAGAGTATCTTGGATGCGATTCACAATCATCTACTCGAGATTCTGGCTTGTGCAAATGCAACAGAGGGAACGACATGATATTCATAAGTTTTTCTCTTCCTCCTTCTCAAGACTAAAGCTCGAGATTTTCAATAGAAGAGAATCGAGCTTACAACATTGTTTCCTTGCTTCTTAAAACCTTTTCTCTCCATCTTTCTTCTCCACTTGGGCTCATGCTCCACCCCTGGACAAGGTACCAATTCTGCCACTTTGTACATAGTTTTCAATTTTCTTTTGCATTTTTGCTCTGGTTTGTTGAGGTCTTTCTTTCTTTGTCTTACTTTCTCACCTAGACAGTGAGAAGTAAATCTCAGGGAGGGGACCAGTTGGTTACTAACCTTTGTTTGAGTTGTTTTTTTCTTTGAGTCTTGCATGTACATATTTTGGCATTGCGTTTCAAATGAAAAAATTTCAAAAAACAAAAACACAAAATAAACATATAGTTGCTTTAGTACTTTGTTTAAGCTTGAGTCTATAAAAGCATTTAGAATTGCATCCTAGTTTTTGGTTTAGGGTATAGGAAATTTTGGAATGGATACTAAGTGATATGATTATACTTTGATCTTTATAAGAGGATGAGGGTTCATATGTGGATTACAGTCTTGGCTTGATGAGTTGTTTCTTTTAGGTAAGATATTCCCCTTCATTTTTCAGACCTCTTCTTCGATCTTGTAGTTTGTTTGCTTGAGGACAAGCAAAATGCAAGTCCAGGAGAGTTGATATGCACCATATTTGTATAGCACTCCATTCATGTTTTGATCATTTTTTCATCGTCTAAGTGTAACATTAATTCATATTTGTGTAATTTTTTTTTAATTTTGCATTTTAGAGTTTAGATAGAATCGAGTTGCATATTTTCTCATTTTTGAGTCTTTTAGGTGGATTGGGACTAAGTTGTAAGCTAATGATCAAATCCTAGAAGCATAAAAGCATCAAAGAAGAGAAGAAGAGTGACCAAAGTGAAAATTTCGAGCATATGCTCGAGAAAACTGACCAAGAAAATAAGACAGAATTTGGATGAAGGAGAAGCTTCAAATTCTCAACCATTTGGTCGAGAGTTTTGTCCCGGGATTTTCGTCCACAGAAGTGTAGAGTTGAGATATCAAAATCTCAACCATTTGGTCGAGAAAATGATCCAAGATTTTGCACCAGAACTTTTCCAACTTAAAAATCTTGACCGTTTGGTAGAGATTAAGCTCGAGATTTCTAACACATCACTTGTCTTTATTTTATCCAATCTGGTTTGTCCTGGTTCAATCCGGTTCCATTTTTAAACTTAAAAACCATATTGTTTAAGGGTCTAGAACATCAAGCTTTTAATTTGTAGCCTTTTAGAATATATTTGAAGGAGAGTTTGAGGGAGAATACTAGAGACCCACTTGGATGATCCTCTTGGATTGTTTCTTTGAAGATTATTGAGGAATCTCTTTATCCTATCTCTACTCTATATCATTATGTTCATCTTTCTATCTTTTGCTTAGTTTTCCATTGTTATGAGTTGTTAGTAGTCTTTTGATAGGTCAATAGTTAGGTGATATAGGGTTAGATGATTGACTTTTGATACTTAAGTTGTTAATGCTAGATTTAACTTGGCCATTTGAATCTAGAAGGTAGGATTTTTGTTGCCCGAGTGGTGTTTGATTAAATTCCCGAAAGACCTTTTTATGAGCTTTTCTTTCCTAGCATTGAGAGATGAAGTTAGAGTGATTAGTAGACTTAATGGACTTGTGTTTAATGCTTATTGATTGATTGATTTGCAAATGAGAGTTTAAATAAATTGGTTGATTAGTATAGGGGTGAATGTCATGAAAGTGGTTTGGTCTAGAATTGTGTTTCATGTCCTAGGTTTGGCTTCATTGTTATCTTAAGCATCATTAAGTTGTTGTTTTTCCCGAGTGATCATTCTCGTAACCAAAGACCCATTACTTTTTTTGATTATCTAAGTTTGATCTTTATTTCCTTGTTTTGTTTGAGTTTTATTGTTCCTTTTTTCCTCTCTTTCTCACATCTGTATAGTTCCTCTTCAGCTTTTTTCTTAATTGCTAACGTCAAATTTATCAAATGGCACATTTGTAACTCCAAAATTTGCATAGATTATATTTTGGGAGAGTTACTTAAGTAGCACACATATTGATATAAATGACTAGATCGATATAAATTAATTTTTAATTACTATTATGTTTTCCATATCCAAAGTATACTTATAAAAATTTGATAACAAAAACGTAATTACAAGAATACCATTATTATTTTTCCACGTTAACAAAAAATCTTACATGGCAACAAAACTGCCTACATGTATTAATGAAACTCGGCTGGAGATTTTTTCGGTGTAGCTATGGCTGAGTTACATACAGAAGGCTCAGTTTAGAAATCAGCTCACTTATGATTTCATAGGCTGATTTTACCATTTAAATCAGCTGAATGTACTGGCTGACTTACAAAACCCTTAGCTCATTTATGAAATTTTGACTGATTTAAATACATTAGACAAGGCTAATTTTAACCCCGAAAGCTGATTAACTAAATCTTTGGCTAAGTTTTTCTTATGATGCGGCTGACTTAATTTTTGGACCTACTAAATTATCACCATTCGACTGATTTATGTGGCTGATTTATTAACGTACGACTAAGTTGAATGATCTTTTGATAGCTGACTTAGATTAAACCAGCCATAACGAGGCTGATTAACTAGTAGGTCAGCTTTTAGTGGCTGATTTAGTAATTCATAAATGATTACTGTAATGGTATGTGTGACAACTGGTTTATACTACATCACAACTGACTTATTGTTTATAACTGATTTAATTTGTTTAATGGCTGGTTTTAAAAACTTCTAAAATTACGGAAATAGTTTTAATAGTTACGACTAACTTATCAATATCTTTGGTGGCAGCTTTACTTAGGCGGACTTATGATTTCCTACAGTGGCATTATTTCATGTCAGCAAACATGAGCTCCACATCAACTCGCACACATCACATATCTAGGTTAAATCGCCATAAACTACTCAATCCGCCATCTCCAACTTTCTGGTTCATCCAATTTTACATCTCTCCTTCTATTTTGTCTCAGTTTAGAGATTTGTACTTCAATGGATTCCGTAATTATAGTTTCAGGGAAATGGGTTAAAAAAGATTGATATACATTTAATCCCGACGATAGAGGATGCATAGTTCTACAAGTTCGAGAACAAAAAACCTACGACAATCTTGAGGAGATAATAATGGAGGACTATGGGCTGGATTCTAGAAGGTGTCAAATTAATCTGATCTATATGTTCTCCTCTAAAACATTGAAAAATTTGTCTCAAGATATGCCCCCGGTTTTTGTCTACAACACTCGTCATTTTCAAAGCTTTCATGGATTAAGAAAAATCGACGAGATACGTCTTTGTATGGAAGTTACAGAAAACAAAGAAGGTGAACTAATTCAGAAGAGAAAGTCAAGTGGTAAGTTGAAACAGACATTCTCTGAGGTCTCAATATATGAATATAGGGCTAATTCCAATGAAGTCTTAACAATAGTGCAGAAGAAGACAAATCTGAAGATGAAGAAGAGGGCGAATCTGAAGTCGAAGAAGAAGGTGAATTTGAAGATAAAGAAGAAGGAGAAGATGAAGAAGAAGGCGAATATGAAGATGAAGAAGATGACGAATTTGACACCAGGTTTGATATTGTTGATGACCCCGACGGTGCATCATTATATGGTGATAATTTTAGCCTACTAGGAAAGCCTACTGAAGAAGATGAAGAAGAAGATAAAGATTCACCTACTAGAAAAGCCTACTAAAGAAGATCAAAATTCACCTACTCATTATTGGTTGCCCTCCAACCAATGACCAAAACTCATTAGTATTTTTTATGGCCAACGGTCGCGCAAGCATGTAGTGGACAGTTTTGGCCGACCATACGAATTTGGCATCGACCAGCTGAGGAATGATACCAACTCGTGTTTTCTTTATCGCTTCCCACGCATCAGGCCCAATTGCGTTTTTCACCTCTCCAAAACAACCCAGCTGACAGTTGTGATTCAAGGTTTTCTTCTGCAGTGGCGATTTCCCATC
The DNA here is from genome assembly GCA_900406435.1 of Lepidium aucheri. NCBI lineage: Eukaryota > Viridiplantae > Streptophyta > Magnoliopsida > Brassicales > Brassicaceae > Lepidium > Lepidium aucheri. The sequence continues at coordinate 20,549 of OVBA01002854.1, forward strand.
TTCGTACTTTGGTCGCGGGTACTTCATAGACTTCTAAACATAATTAAACAACAAAAACAAATCAAACTTAAGTCATAACTCAGTCATTATAATTTCATAAATCAGTCATGTAGGTTTACAATTCAGCCGTGTTTTCATAACTCAGCCATGTTTAATTTCGTAACTCAGCCGTGTTTAATTTCGTAACTCAGCCGTCTAATATTTTGTAACTCATCCGTCTAAAATTTCGTAACTCAGCCGTATTTTCATAACTTCACAGATCAGCCGTGTTTTCATAACTCAGCCATCTAAAATCTCGTAAATTAGCTATGTAGAGGATTAACTCATTTCCTAAATCAGCCACAAAAAAGCACTACCAAACAACCGCTAAAAAATCTAAAACTCGAATTGGACCAGAAATCTAAAACTTTAGCACTTGAATATGAACAGAAATCAACCAGAAAGTGCAGAACTTACCATGATATATGAAGTCGACGAAGCGGAAGTTGAACAGTCAAATGCGAGACAAAGCAAAAGTGGAAGACAGCAAAGGCAAGTCGAACAGCCGAGAAGGAAGACGATGGAGACAAACGACGGAGACTGAAGACGAGGCGGCAGAAGAAGGCAAACCATCGCTAGAATAGGTGGAAATTTGCTCAAGTGTTTCGTTTTTTACTAGATTGTGAGAATGGAAAATGTACAGTTTCTTTTCTTTTCTTAGTTTTATAGGAAAAAATTATCTTTTATTTTTATTTTTTAACTAAAACCGCGAAAAGAAAAAAAAAAGGTTAAATGGTGATTAAAATAAATCAAAATGATATTATCGTTAATTAGAGAGTTAATCTCAGGGTGAATAGACTTTTTATGACAATTTTATACATTCTAGTAATATTGAAAAAATAATATTGAAAAGATGTGTACTCGGCTAATTATACCGGATAAAATTTATGTTATTTAAATAAATCTCTCTTATATTTTTTACTTCACTAGTCAAATCTAGTAATTATTAACCAGAATTTTCACATTGCTTTTTTTTTGTATGAAGATATTTATCTTATCAATGTATAGTGGAACTTTTTTTTTTCTGTCTCATGTATAGTAGTGAGTGGAACACATATGCAATATAAAGAATATCCTAATCGATCACGTTTAAATGTCGTATTAACATTATTTGACTTACTACTGATTACTGAACTCACTTTTAAAAGGAAAATAGAAACTCTTTTTAAAGTAAGGTTTAAATCAAATTAAAGTTAAATTGTGTAGAAGTATAGAACATATTTTGGGTTTCACGTGAATGTTATATCATAAAAAGAAAATCTAAAACTACGAAAAGTGTCATCAGAATTGTTCAGGATGCTACTGTACTATATACCACTTCATTTGTCATTCCTGTCGGTGGTAGTGAAATTTACGATAAACCCCAAATTCCATAGATAAATTCTTTTACAAAAATAAATAAATGATGAATTTGATTCGAGTTTTCTAAATTTATAGTATCAGTTTCATGATATCCTCGCGTACTATTACAGCGTCGAATATTATAAATGCAAATGCTATCTTCTTCTCATGGATAAAAATCGAAAATAATATCACTGTACATTTATATCCCAGCTATATTGGCTCAAAAAATTTGTTGTTGCCCAAAGAAATATATATAGGTTAATCAATTTTGTTCAATGTCAACCTCATGTTATCTAAATTAATTAATCTATAAATCAATATGAAGTTTATAAAAAAATATAAAGAATCGAAAAGTAGACAATATAGGCCTACCTTGTCGAGGCAAGGCTACATTTATAGGAAAAATAAAAAATTGTAGACGAGAAATTTCTCACTCGAGAAGCAAATACTTTAAGTCTGGTCAGCAGAAAATTAGCGACTTAAAACTCGCAATAGAAGAATTAAAAAATAGTAGCTCTCCAAAATCTGAGAAAATCCACCAAGCAAATTTGAACCTCAGACATGCTTATGTGAAGGAAGAGACATACTAGAAACAAAAGAGCCAAAATAAATGGCTAAAAGAAGGGGATGAAAATACCAAATTGTTTCATGCCCAAACAAAACAGAGACGAGCCCGTAATAGGATTATAGGTCTTGAGTCTAGTAATGGTAATTGGATCAAGGAAGAGGAAGATATTCTGGCAGAAGCTACAAAATACTCTCAACCTTTTTCACCAGTAATGGAGATTCCACGCATTTATTAAATGAACTGGAATATAAAATTACGGATCTGGACAATCTTTCTTTAATGAAACGAGCCACAGTTGAGGAGATTAGACAGGCACTTTTCTCGATGGATCCGAGTAAAGCTCTAGGTCCTGATGGAATGACGGCTCTCTTTTTCCAAGACTCTTGGGAAGTTGTTAAAGATGATTTAGTTTATATAGTTAATAATTTCATAGCATCAGGCAAATTTGAAGCTGGTTTAAATAAGACAAATATTTGTCTTATCCCGAAGAATTCCAGACCTATAAAAATGTCGGAGTTCAGACCGATCAGTTTATGTAATGTTGGATACAAGATAATATCAAAAGTCATGTGTTTAAGACTAAAAAAGGTACTACCGAAATTATTCTCTGATACGCAATCGGCCTTCGTAGTTGGGCGCCTTATATCCGACAATATTCTAATAGCCCAAGAAATGTTCCATGCCCTCCGCTCAAATAAATCAGTAAAAGGCAAATTTATGACGATAAAGACAGACATGAGTAAAGCCTATGATAGAGTAGAATGGAACTTTGTGGAGATTTTACTTTCGAAATTGGGTTTTAGTGAATCCTGGATTAAATGTGTTATGTTTTGTATAATGAGTGTTGAATATTCCGTGCTAATAAATGGTTCTCCTAGGGGAAATATCAAGCCCGAACGGGGTCTCCGACAAGGCGATTCGTTATCACCCTATATTTTTATTCTGTGCACGGAAGTTTTAATATCGAAACTTAAATCTGCTGAGCAAAGAGGAGTCATTACGAGAATTTCCATTGCTCGATCTAGCCCGAGGGTTTCCCATCTTCTATTTGCGGATGATAGTCTTTTCTTTTGTAAAGCAACAAAAGTAGAAACAGTACAAATTTTGAGGATTCTCAAAGAGTATGAACAAGTATCTGGACAGCAAATTAACTTTGATAAATCATCAATATAGTTTGGAAAAGCTGCTCCACATTCACATAAGCTGGAGCTCCATCACTCCCTTGGAATTTCTAATATTGGCGGGATGGGTTCATATCTAGGACTACCTGAGAATATAGGAGGGGCTAAAACGAAAGTGTTTGCTTTTGTTAGAGAACAACTGGAAGCCCGCATAAATAGCTGGTCCTCTAAATTCCTATCGAAAGCAGGAAAGAGGTACTAATAAAATCGGTTCTTACAGCTCTACCTACATATGTGATGTCATGTTACCGTCTACCAAAGATGATTATTCTGAAATTGAACTCAGCTATTGCCAATTTCTGGTGGGCTAACTCTGAAACCTCAAAAGGTATCCACTAGAAACAATGGAAAAAATTATGTAAACCAAAGTCTGAGGGAGGACTTGGTTTTCGTGCACTGGAGGAATTTAACTCTGCACTGTTAGCTAAACAATTATGGCGCCTACTGGATTTCCCAGATTCACTATTTTCAAGAGTAATGAAAGGGAGATATTATAAGGACCAATGTCCTCTTAACGCGAAGATGACAGCTAACCCTTCTTATGGTTGGCGTAGCATTTCTTCGGCGCGATCTCTAGTTTCCAAATGTATTATTAGGAAAATAGGAGATGGCAAGTCGATTAAGGTGTGGAAGGATAATTGGATCCCGGATACTTTACCTCGATCTGCATCTAACATAGGTCGCACATTGTTCCCTGATCTCACTGTGGATAATTTTATTGACCATAATTATGGTTCCTGGAAGGAAATCTTAGTTCGTCAATATTTTGACCCGATAGACGCCCAACTAATTTTGGGAATTCCTATACCCAGGAAAGCACGTCCAGATTACTGGGGATGGCATTTCCCCAAGACAGGATGATACTCTGTCAGATCGGGCTACCAAACGGAAGAGTCACACTCCCTACTTCCGGTTGGCCAATTTGGACCAAACTTTCAAGCTCTATATAATAAAATTTGGAGACTTAACTGCCCAAATAAGATTCAACATTTTCTTTGGCAAGCTCTCTCGGGGGGAACTGCTGTCTCATAGAACTTGAGTCAACGTGGAATTAACTGTGATGCGAGATGTTCTAGATGTGGAGCAGCTAGTGAAACTATTAATCATGTCCTTTTTGAATGCCCTCCAGCTGTTCAAACATGGGCATTATCTTGCATTCCTTCTGCGATTAATGTATTCCTAAGAGAATCGATCTGGTATAATTTGGATTTTTTGTTTTGGGGACTTGTTGACAAAGACGAATTTAAATATTTTCCTTGGATTATTTGGAATATATGGAAAGCAAGGAATGGCCATTGCTTTTTTAATTGCGACACAGATCCTCGCAATATTTTGATTCAATCCTAGGGAGACTACAAAGAATGGTCCAAAACACGCACGGAACTAAAGGAATGGAGATCTCGTCCTTTGGTTAATACTTCTCCTCAGAAATCCACTCAGATCTTTCCTTCCACATCATATTCAGGTTTTACGGGCTTCAAATGTTTTGTGGACGCTTCCTGGAAGAACTCAGACCTAAAAACAAGTTTAGGTTGGTTCGATTTTCTAGATTCGGTGGAGGGAGTCTGTATGGGTGCTCGTTGTGTCAATCGGAGTCTTTCTGCTCTTCACTCAGAGATCGAAGCTGTTCTATGGGCGATGGAGTCTCTTCTGGCACTTTAGGTATTAGAAGTGGAAATATCGACGGATTGTGAGATGGTGCTGCAGATTATGGATTGTCCCGAGGAGTGGCTGGCTTTTCTACCCTATCAGGAGGATTTCTTACAGTTAAGCTCTTTATTCTCATCTCTCACCCTCTCTTCTATTCCGTGTATTCTTAATCATAAAGTTGATGGTCTTGCCCGTAATGTTAGAGAGACACCTTTTGGTTAACAGTTTTTGTAACAACTTTTTGGTTCTCACTATCAATATAATATGCCGTTGACAAAAAAAAAGTAAACTATATAAAAATGCTGATGAACATTAAAATGGAGTTAGGCATTAATTAATGAGAAGTATTTAGACACAATGTAATCTATCCAAACATACTCTTTCTCTGCACATCCAAACAGAATCCAAGATTACAATAGTTTTAACAAATGACAGAACGACACGTGGTCAAAAGGTACCATCACTATCTCTGCACCTACATACATGCTTGGAGAGTGAAAAAAGCGAGAGAGAGAGAGAGAGATTGAAAAGAGTTGGAGATCGGAGATGTGTAGCAACAAATCCAGTGCGGTGGGAGAAGTAAATCAGAGTAGAAGAAGAACATCAAAGAGGATCAAAAAGAGGAAACAGATGGAATCAAAAACCAGCATGGACAAGTGTCCTTCAAATCTAGAAGCCTCTCGTAAGATGAGAACGAAGACGAAAAGACCCAAATTTCTCAGTCTGAAGCTCCAACTCAACAATTCTCACGAGATCAATGAAACGAAGAAGAGGAAGAAGAAGAAAAAGAAGAACAACAAAATAAAAGGAGGAACCAATACGACGGAGACTACAACTACCATGGGAGAAGATGAGCAATACGACACCGTTGCAGCTTACCTTTTTAGTTCCGCCACCGACAGTACAATTTCTTCGATCCACGATCTCCTCCCTTCCTCTGCTGCTGCTGATGTGGATTGCGATGGAGCTGGAAGGAATCATCTGTCTCCGTACGATCGTCAAGAGCACGGATCATCTTCTTCTTCTTCTTCGCTTCTAAGGACCGCGATGAGAAAAGGAGCGAGTGAGGAGACGACGGAGGAACGGTGGGTGAGTTATTCTGAGGTTGTGGAGGAGGTTATGAGTCGGAGTGGAACTCCACGGTCTTGTCATGGACGCCCTTCGTTGACTCTTAAGCTTGATTATGACCACATCATGGAGGCTTGGTCCGACAAAGGTACTCTTTTTATCGACGGTGAACCGCCGCAAACGGTGCCGGACTTGCATGCTTCCACTCATGTAAGTTAACCATCCTACTGTTTATACTCTATAATAATCAATAGGTGCTTTACTGAACAAATTACTTTTATTTATAATAACTGCTCACATTATTGTTTTATCACGGCTTCTTTTGCTACTCTAATAATGATAGTCTTTTAAAAGTATTTATACAAAATTCAATTTTGAGATTTCTCACAAAATAATATATTATAAGCTTTGATTAGAATAAAATTATATTAACAGATTAAGCGTATTTGATCAAATGGTGAATTGTTCATTTCTGCAATTATACCTGTTACGTTACTCTGCATAATAATATACTTGAATTTTTAGATCAGATGTTGATAGAAAAAGACAAAATTATTGTAACGCCAAACTGATCAAAAACATACGTTATATTGTTTGCAAGTACATTCTGAAATTTGTGTTTCAATTTAGTTTACATGGTGGATCGTTACTAATTTTTAAAGCAAGAATGAATAATTGGCAAGTGTTTTGTGTTATCTAGGGATTTACGGAGGGCGGAGAGGCGGGAAGTTTATGGGCAGTGCCAGAGATGGACACGACGGAGAGGATGTGGAGAGGACACAGAGAAGCCAGCTTACTTCGGTATAAAGAGAAACGACAAAACAGGCTTTTCTCTAAGAGGATTCGATACCAAGTTCGTAAACTCAATGCTGAGAAACGTCCTCGTATCAAAGTAAGCTTTTCTTCTTCAGCTGAGGACTGCAATTTTTGCTTAATATGTGGAATTGGTTAAGTGATCATTGGTTTTTGGTTCATTCTTTTTCAGGGCCGGTTTGTGAAGAGAGATGATTTGTAAACCACTAAAATAAAACTTGTGGTTTGTGGACATACTAGTGTTCGAAAAATAACGTAAGCGAATAATGTTTGGTATAATCAAATATTGTTAATTAGTTTTCTATGAGAAGTTAAGATATAGGGGTCGAAATATGCCGAAATTTCAATCTTATGCTGGTCTGTATAGGGGTCTTGACCAGCTCGGCTCAGTTTTGTTTGCCCGTCTCTTTCTAGTTACTAATTCGGACCAAATTATCTGAACCATAATATGTAATATGTAATAAAGTGATATACATGATGTTGGATAAATATAAATCGGGTCGGTCATATTTAGTGGATCTTTATTAAGTAGATAATGTCTATATATTTGTTTAATCAACATAACACATAAATATAAAAAAAGAAAAGGAAGAAGGGATTCAACTTTAACGAAAAGAGAGATTATAGAGAGAAGAATCTGGATGCAAAATGAATACGATTCCGTGATCGTATTCATTAGAATAAAAGTCTTGTCTTCTTCAATCTTTTTCTTGAGTTCTTCATGAGAGTTTTATCTCGATCTTATATTCGGTGAAGTTCGAGAGTAGAGTTAACCTTCAAAGCTATTTATCTATTAGATATTAGCTGGGAATTGGTAGAGCTTTTCAGCTCAAGTGCAGAAGATTTATCTTCGGTCCTACAATTCTAAATCCTTTTTTTTGCTAGTTCTGTTTCTTCTTCTTTTGAGGATTCAGTTCCAACATCTTGAGCTGAAAATTTCTTGTTCAAACTGCGTAAGAGATGAAGAATTCAGCGGTTCCAGATCTGTCAAAGTTACATCCTTTGAATTATCTAATTATCAAAGATGAAATTGCTACTTTAACATATGCGGATTCTCAATCAACTAAGCCAATTTGGACCAAGAAAAGTTCAAGAACAGCATAAACAAGAGATGTAATTACTCCTCCAGAGGAACTATAGATGGTTTACGACTCGGTCTTTGAGTCAAATACGGATCAGAGTGGTACTGTTGATCTGAAGGAATTTGGTTCTAAAATAAATAAGATCATTCTTGTTATTGCTGATAGTGTTAGAATCTATATTCAATGGCGTTACATGATGAATATGATAATTTCTTTTAAAAAGCTTCTTTTCGATAACACCATTCAGGCAGAAAATGCAAACAGACAATATCAAGGTGACATTATACTATCTCGTTCTGTTTCTAGTAGTATTAGTGTGTAGAAAGCTTGCTTCTAATATATGAGCGGAACTCTCCAAAGATCTGAATATTTCCTTGGGTCTGGATATATCATAACTAGGGTGTTTTTCGATCTTAGTTGAGTAGAAATATGATCAATAGTGCATGATGTTTGATGGTTTAGTCAATTTTGATGCTCGAATAGTTGTACGAACAAGAAACAAAAATTTGTGACCAAAGTTTTTGCAGTGACAAATTCAATTGCTTATGAATCAATGAAATAAAGTTTGATCATACTACTTATTCTTCGTGTGTTCCATAGATATTTGGCATGTCTGGAAAATAAAACTATAAAAAATGGTTAGTTGTTATGCTTTGAATATCTAAGGAATTGTGGGGGAAGGAAGTAAGTAGTGTAGTGTTACCCGTTTACTGTGTTTTTGAGTAAATACTTCTCAAGGGTTTTTATGATTCTCTTTATTAACACTAGCAAAGTTTGTAGGGTGATTTGTTAAGGTCACTTTGTCTAGCATTAGGAGAATTGATAGTGGTTATGTCATTTGTAGGGTTGCCTTAGTTATTTTTCATAAACAAAATGTTCCATGGCCAAAGAAATGAAAATCTCATTCCTGAATTAGATGAATGTGTGTTTATATATTCGTTGGCCGCATTTCAAGAGGATTTTTGTGTAGACTTAGGTCTTGGACATAACAGCTGAAATGGATCTTAAGTGACTTGAGTTTAGTGTTTTCTGAGCCCTTTACTACGTGATTTATTCACATAAATCCTTAGTTCAAAAGGTCAAACAAAGGAAAGCATTAAAACTTGTTTAGAGTCATGTCAAAGAGTTGATAAAATTTAACTCGACTATTAAAAGTGAATTGGTTTTTACTTGATTGAAGTGTAAAAGAGTCAAAAGGTGACATCTTGGATACACTTGTTTAAGTGTAAAAGAGTTAAAAGGTGACCTCTTGGATACACTTGCTTAAGTGTAAGAGAGTCAAAATGTAAAAAACATTTGATTTAGGTGTAAGAGGGTCAAGACGGTAACCTCTTTGTAACATTTGTATAAAACATAAGAGAGTTGAGAAATAAGACCTCTTTGATATGTTTGGTAAAACATAAGAGGGCTTTTAGAAGTTGGACTCTTATCATTTGAATATTGCAAATCCACTGACTAAGGCATTATGTGGACAGAAAGTGTTAGACACAGCCTTAGAAATGGGTTTGAAGTGACATTAGAACAACACATTTGAAGGTTACCATTGTGTGACTATATATTATTGATCATCAGTTCAAGATTCAAAACTATAGAAGAGTGTTGTTCTAGACAGTGTCATGGTGTACAAAATTCGAAAAATCTGTGACTGAGTACAAAACTTAAGTTGTAAGTGATAATATCACTTGTGAAGATTGGTTTCACTTTAGTACATATAAGGTTTTGTATAAACATTAAAAAAATGGGACTGAATCGATTTGAGTTCATTACATTCTAGGAACATTAACATATGTTATATTCATTTAGATTAATGTTTCAAATGGGATGTAGATGATCTTGTAAAATATGGTGAAAGTAGATAAGACAAAATGTCTCTACTTGAAAGCTTACAGTCGTGAGTATTGTGAATTAAATTTCACATATAGCTTTCTGCAATAACAGTTAGTGTTCACACGAACTGAACTAATCTTAAGGTGCAATTGATCTTGGTTGTGTCACAGATTGAATGGACTGGAGTCTTATCAAGGCAGATTCATGAAAGAACATGAATATGACATCGTGAAGTGCAGTCTGTATAAGGTTCAAAAGCAAAATGAACCTGAGGACTAAGCTTAGTTAAAAAACGCTTTTTGTGTGATACTTTGTATATGTATGTAAGGTTCAATATAGAACGAACAAACTGTAATGCAAGAAACAAGAGACAAGTACTCTATGTTTATATGCAAAGTCAATGAGTTGAATTTACAAAGTTTTGTTCTTTTTGGATAAGAACAAGATTTGTAACAAAGTATGATTTTAAGATAAATCATGTATGTATGTTACAGATTTCAATGCAGGTGAAATAAAAGAGTTCGTGAAATCTTCCTGAGTTGTTGATTCAAGTTTTTAAAACATCAACATTAGAAGTTCCAATTTATAGACTTGTGGGGGAATATTGGATAAATATATAAATGGGATCGGTCATATTTAGTAGATCTTTATTAAGTAATAAGGCTCATATATTTGTTTAATTAATATAACACATAAATATAAAAAAGGAAAGGAAGAAAGGATTCGACTTTAACTAAAAGAGAAATTATAGAGAGAAAAATCTGGATTCAAGGTGAATACGATTCTCTGATCGTATTCAATAGAATAAAAATCTTGTCTTCTTCAATCTTTTTATTGAGTTCTTTATGAGGATTCATTTCGATCTTACAATCGGTGAAATTCGAGAGTAGAGTTAACATTTGAAACTATTTCTCCATTAGATTCTAGCTGAGAATTGGTGGAGCTTTTTAGCTCAAGTGCAGAAAATTTATTTTCGACTCTACAATTCTAAATCCCTTTCTTTTGCTAGTTTTGTTGCTTCTTCTTTTCAGATTCAGTTCCAACAAATGATAAGTTTAAAGAAGGCATCATGTTTAATGTTTCAATTCTAGATTCTCTAGAAAAAGTAACCTTTGAGTCTGCGTTTTTAATATTTTTAAAATGAATTTATACTCTCGCTAAACTTTTGATTTTATGTATTACTTTTTATAATTTTAAAATCTGATGACTGTGATTATGAATCATATTGTATATTAATTATGATTTTACATGTATTCCTTGATTTTTTATTTGTAAAATTTGGTGATTTTAAAACAATACTTTTTCACAAAACTCTTTAAATTTCTATATATATATATATGCATTCTAAAAATTCGATATAGTATATATTAAAGGGAAAATTACTATGATAACCTACTTTAATTTATAAATTACTTAGA
>OVBA01002855.1:0-31527 GCA_900406435.1 Lepidium aucheri
GAAAGAGAAATGGAGAAAGAGAAAGAGAAATGGCGGAGAGAAGAGAAGAAGTGAAGGAGAAAAGAAGAAACGAAGGAGAAGAGGAGAAACGAAGAAGAGAAGAAAAGAAATTAGGGTTACTTTACTAATTTGATTTGTTTGTTTGTTTTTTTTTAAAATTTTTTTTTTATTGGCAGTTTCGTAATAAAACGAAACTGCCAAATCTTATGTGTCTTTTCAATTTTTGTTTCAAAATTAAAAAATATAAAGCACCATATGAGTAATTACCCATAAAATATGTTGAACCATATTAGTAATTTTTTTTTTATTACTGCATTACAAAACTTTCAGATATTATTATGTTAGAGAACAAAATGTAAAATAACCACGACTTGTTTCGAAAGCGAATGAATGAGGCTTTCTTTTTTTTGTTCTCTGGAATAAAATATCCCTATTTATAATTATAACTCTAATTATTTTATAGATAAAAGCAAGATTGCCTAAAAGATATTGAAAACAAAATTGTATTTAGCTATCTCCAATTATCAAAACAACGTTATTTTGATAATTATACCAGCAAATCAATTATTGTACACGTGTTGATTAAATGCCTTGGAAAATTAACACTTAACTAACATCAATAGCAGTCAATTATGATTATAGAAAATGTTTAAAGTTCATGTTGATTTTTGCAAAAGGTATAGTTTGTACAAACGTAAAAGAATTCGGTTTGAAAATTTCCTTTTTCCTAATTAAATCATGTGTTATATGTTGACTAAACGGTCTTAAAACAGAGACTTATTTGCTGATGAACGGAATTGACGCTCAATGAAACTTTTAAGTATATTCTTTTAAGGTTCATGTCTATTTCTTTGCATTTTTTTGCAATTCTTGTATAAATAAAATGGACCTTCAATTTCATGTATAAAAGGAGTTCAACCATTTTCCCGAGAGAAACTAATAAAAAATCTTTTGAGTCTATCATAGTTTTCTAAGTAAGTTTTTAAAATTTTTATAAATAGTATATCAAATCACAAGTTATTTTATTTTGCGATAAAAATTCTAAATCTGTTATTAGGACTTTGATCATTTGTAACTATGAAAATTATATTTAAAATTATGTACAAGATTAAATTGTATATTTCTTGATTTATTTGAACAGTTAAAAGATTACAGGTAAAGTTGTACAATTAATTTTCTTTTGTGCAGAATACTTTATTGTATTCAAAGATATATTTGAGTATTTTCTTGATATTTATAGTCTGGTTTTCCCGTAGATAAAGTGGAAAAATAGAATTAGAAAAGATGCTGACGAAAAAAAGCGTGTTGAGAGATATTCGGCCACAGTGGGCCTCTTCAAAGGACACGTGTCTTCACGTTTGTCTGAATGTACTGAAGTTATCCATTCGACCATAGAGGCTTGAATTGTTTTAAGGCTTTACACATAAGTAAAACTGTTTTCTCCATAAACCTACCTACCTACATAGATCTTGTTTGACAAACCAAGAGCTATATTCAGTTATTGCGTTATTTTTATCATTATGGTAGGGATTCCTTACTAATCTTAGTTGGGCTTCTTGACATTTGACAACAAACAAAACAACATTACAATCAAATCATATACCTGCTAATATTGTTCTATAGAAGCAGTGACAATCTAGTTAAGATCTCATCCTCTAAAGCAAACTTAGACAATTTCTTGTCCCAAAGGAGGATTTCGACAACATTGAACTCAAAGTACCAAGGGAAGAGACAAACTACGCTGGATTCATGATTACTATTATGATGAACCAAAATCTGAAACTCAAATCATTAGTAATATGAGCGAAGTTACTGTATACATGAGAAGGTGGCTGTGAAAGACGCGTTTCATTGCACAAATCAGTCAAATTTTCTTGACAATCTAAGATCAACCAGAACTACAAACCAAAATTTTGAAGAATCTCTGATTCTAGTATGATTAAACTCTAGATTTTCCGCTAACTACGGAGAACCAAAATGAAACTCAGAAAGAGCAAAGAGTCGAGAGATTATAATAAAAGACAAAGAAGAAAGGTCCGTGTAATGCTTACAACGACCTAACTGAATCATCATTTACACAAGCGATTTAAAAGGGTTCTCTTGTTTATCACCGTAGTATATGTTGAGCAGTTTCTCTGTGTACTCTCCAAACGTCAAGACTCCATCAGAGAGTGATACTTCTTTATGGATTGTAACTTCTTTTGGGAATGTGAGTTTCTGATCCCTAAAACAGCACAAACATATAGTTTTTTTTTCATTAATTTTGGTACAATAATCAATATGTTTACCAGTTATTTATCTTTGCCAATTGTCAGAATGTTAATACCAGTCCGGTTGCATGAACAACGCAAATGTTGATCGCTCTAGACCATGAGCCTCCTCTCCTTGAGGAGCCTGAACACATAAACAAGAAACTTGCAAGTAATTTTTGTGTGACCGCAACTTAATACGATAGAATGTAATCTCCCATAAAAAACATATATTTTTGGTCCAGGAGACATGTGCTCAGGCACAATGAATATTACCCGAACACAATGAGGTGTAGCATTAAGATAACCCCTTGATAGAATTGATGTTGTTTCGCCTATTTGGTATGCTATTTCATCTTCCCCATACACAGCCTAATCAAATGCATAGGAAGCATTCTTACAAAAGTCAATTCATAACACATAAAAGAAGCAGACTGGGCAACGTATAGTTTTAATTCGTAAGACTGTGTAAGATATAGGATAGCTCCACTCAATCTGCAGAGACATCAAGAAGGACTAGTAACGTACCTTAACAATCTGACCTGACCGTGTTCGTATATATAAGCCAGCAGCAGGATCTGGGCATGGTACTTCCACTGAATTTTTTGAAAATATTGCACGAGTAAGACCTGACGATAATTGTAGAAAGATACACTTAATAACACATCCCAAATGCTTAATATATCAGCATATCCTCTATACAGAAAGGAAAATGAGTGTTGTATATCTATGTAAACTGCCTTATACAAGAGAAGAATATTGAAACCTGTGAGTGAACCATGGTCTGTATGCCATCCACACCAAGATGAGATGGAATCGCTGTCATGCGTAGCGCTGAATAGAAGACAATACATCAGTATATCAGACAATTTAGTACTTTCACTGTCCAAATGCACGTTCTACTCATAAAGAGGCAAGTATAACATGGGTTCACCAGTTTCAGCACTAAGGACTAATATATATGCAGAGTAAAAGGTTGCAAACGGCTGACATCTATCATTACCTATCCTGTGCAGGAAAATAGTAAAGAAGACGTCCTTTGTGACACCGAGAGCCAAGTAGTATCTTTTCAAGATTTTGTGTTTCGTGTTGTTTAATACCCTTTGACACTGCAAATCATAGAATTGTAAAGAGCATCAGAAATAGACATTGACGTAAAGAGGAAAAGTTCTAGCACCATGATAATATTTAGTGTAAAATGAAAGAGATTATGTTAATAAACTTTATTGATAAAGCCCAATGCACCGACCAAGCCAACATCCAACAAAGAGTGGTTCCAGAGAATGTATCCACCCACCAATTCTAAGGAAATTAAGAAGTCTTTATTCTAGGACTTAGCAGTATAGGTCACTCTGTACTCTGTAGACACAGGCAGAGTCTTTTTGGAGTGATGATTTCTTGTATTAGTCTATTAGATGACATTGCATCAGAGGTATTACATTTTCTTACGCTCAATTCCAATACTATCTTTGCAAGCAAAGCATTAATGTCTTAAGCATATCTGTTTAAAATTGTGTAAAGCTAGACTCATTAGCGCCAAGGAAATTACTAACCATATTGATCACAGTGGTAAGCTACCAGCAGCCCAACTTCAAACATCAGATTACCAAGGGCTTTAAAAGCTGTCATGTGTGAAAGTAACACTTCGTGATTTTGGAGAAAAGTAACGAAAAGAAGAAAGCATCACTTAAAGCAAGCTGAATTTGCAAACACAAGCAGATAACAAAAATTGTCAAAGGTGGGGCACTGAATAGTGTATTCTGATTAAAAAACCAATGACATCCAAAAGTGTTATCACCTACTTACCTTCTTCGAGTTCCGGCAGAGTATTCCTTGGCCATATGTTTGATCCACAATACCATGGATACCTACAGCACCAAGGTAGGCAAAAAATTATGACGATAAAATAACTAATTATATAAGGGATGCAATCTGTTACTGTTAATGCAGAGCAGCACTAATAGTCTATGCAAACATACACCAAATACATGGTAACTTACAATAAGATATATGAGAAACTTAAGAGTTAAGTCTAGCAGTCATATGTTTCAACACACTTCAAGAATACCGTTTAAGCCAAATATATTGTTAACATTCAAACCATGATATTGGTGTTAGTTACCGCTGAATTTCAGATGAATCACTTGTGGGTACATCTTGCAGAGGATTAGCGTAGAAAGAACCCTTCAACATGTCTGCACAAAAAATATACAAAGTTCAATTTTTGTTGCTTCCGTAAGAGCAGAGCAGAGATATGATAAACTTGTGACAAAGAAATACAGTTAAAATTCTTGCATACAAAGACTGAAGCCGTGAAATAAATTCAATAAGTTCCTGCATTTGTCTAGTAATGAGTAACTGAACCATACAAGATGTTAAATTAAAACCTGTATGCAGCCAAATATAAGAAATTGGAGAAACTATAAGTCTCATATTGTTGTTAATATATAATTAGTAGAGATAGGTAGACTGAAAAATCTTGTTTCAGTTCTGAAGCGATGCTACAGAAATAAAACAGTCTATATAAGCTCACCAAGCTTCCCGGATTCAAGTTTCTCTTTGCCATGACTCCAACCAAAATTATATCTGAGACGAAGAAAAGAAAGAGGAGAGGAAATTGTAAAAACAAAAAAATGGAAAACAAGATCGTAAGCAACAAAATTTAAACAAAAGTAACGTGACAGATTCGTTTTTTCACCTACTATGAGCATCTTCAAGCTCCTTTTTCACCTCTTCAGGAAGGCCAGCTAACCTTTTTCATAGAAGATTAAACAATCCTTGAGAGCTAAATCTAAATCTAATCTTCAAATGTATTGATCAGCTACAGAAATAACATAGACCTAGGTGCAAGCTCAAGTAGATTCTGTCTTAAAGCAGAATACCCAGGAACCTAAAAGAAATCAAAACATTAAGCTCGAATTTTAAATCTTGACATTATAATCAACATATTGAGTTGACAAATTACATGCAAAATTCAACAATGTGTAGAAATTCAATAAATTTAAGATGAATCATACATCTTTAACGGAGAGAATTCCAAGTCCATTAGAGCCGAATCCTTGTTCAATCCTTGCAGACAAATCTATGTTGGTCTCCTATAAAACACTCAAATAGAAAGAGAAGGAAGAGCTTAGAAGAGAAAACCGACAAGGTAGAGAAGCCAAAGAGTCATACCTTGAGCTCCGAGTGAGATATGGTGACCGTAGAAACAGTAGGAATGGTGGATTCCGACGAGAGAGGCATATCATTCACGGCACGTAACCAGACGAGGGAAAGAGCGGAAGGACGACGTTGGAGAGCGGAGCTGATCAAAGAGGAACGAATTGATATTTGACCCTAACTAATGGGTCAATTTCTTGCAATACAAAAACTACTGGGCCTAATATGTCAATTGAAGCCCATAACTAGTTGGTCAAATATGTCTAATACAGCCCATTATTAATACGTAAATCAGAGTTTGTTAATGGAGATTTGCATAAGCATTAGGTATCCAGACCGATTGGGTGGGATTTTACGGTTCCGGATCTAGAGGTGTCAAATGGGCTATATATATGTGGGACTGGACCAATAAGGCTCTTTTGAATACGGGCTTGGACATTGTAATTTACATCCATAAATCAACGCGTTAAATCCGATACAGGCAGCCGATTAATAGGTGAAACTTGTCATGGGTTTATGAGTCACCTGCAAAAAACAAATTTTCTAAAATTGTATTTATCGATCTCTCATTTGAGGCTTTGACCAATTTAGCGATGGAAAAATGAAATTGGTGACTCCAGCTTCAGCTCTGGCTCTGGTGTCGATTTCGGCTTTGGTGAAAGTAGGAAAAAATCAAGATTAAGGAATTTAAAGCATAGAGAAGTCACGTTTTACAGAAAAACTGGTCGATAGAAATCACATATTTGATAAGTCTCAATCGTTTGGTTATGTCCAATTCATCGATTCTATTTTTAGTAGTGAGATTGATCAAATTTGTTTCAACTTTTTGCAAAGATTGTGGCAAACAAGTCTATTTAGATATACTCAATGCTTTTTTTAATTAAAATTTCTATAGCTAATCAAAGTTCAATATATGGCATTTGTTGAACCATTTGATACAAGAGCATCGAGCTTCACCTATTAGGTAACTCTTTAAGGATTAATTCATCTTGTTTGTTATTTTGTAAATATCTAGGATTAATTCATCTTGTTTGTTATTTTGTAAAAATCCATGTTTCTAAATGGGTAAACACTATACATTGCTTCAGGTTTAGACTGATTGGAACTAATAAAGCTTTCATTATTGTTCAATTGTTCCATTTGTTGATCAAACAATTTATTTTAACAACAACCCAGGTTAATGCTCTCATAATGATAAAGTTTAAGAATGCATTTATCAAATCACAGTTAGATGCTTACTTGTTTTTGACGTATTCTGATTAGTCGTGGTATAGAATCCATAACTATAAAGTATATGTTAACAATGCATTTTGTTGGAGGTGGATCTGAGATTCTACTTCGGTCCAATGAAAACAACGGATCGAATACAAAAAAAAACCCAGTTGCAAGCACTAAGTCTTCAACTCGGATAATATATTCAACTTGGTAAAAGTCTCGTCTCGGAAGGTTCTTTGAACCTGAACAGAAGTCGGATGACACGTCAGCAAAACAAAGAAATAGAAATTTTCCTGTTCCGACATGGAAAATTCCCACAAATCCAGCACGAAACTTAATAGATTCAGTCTTATCAAAACAATTGTAAATCTTCCTTTATTTTCTACACATGTAACCGCCTCTATGAAGTATAAATAGATGCACAATCCTTTGAAAAAAGGACCCGCTTTTTAACGGACTCAAATCTAATAAGAACACCAAGTCGACAATCATCTTTTCTCATTTGTAGTTAACTCCTCTTGCTCCAATCCAATTCATAAGTGTCCTTGCCAGTTCTCTCCGACTCTTTTGATCAGGAATCTTGATTCTAAGTACTACTTGTGCTAGAACCGGTTCCAACAGTTGGCGCCGTATGTGGGAAAAATATCAAAGGACATCTTCACACAAGCAAGAGAAAAGTTTGGAGAAAAGAAGGATGGTTGAAGGCGAAACCACCATCAGTTCACTGGAACAGAGGGAGTCTCACCCTCAAGAGCACATCTATCTGACAAATCGTTCAACTATGAATTCAACTCGGACTCCAAAGGAGAACCGACAAGAAACTCGTGAAGATACCGATCTTCCACCACCACCACTAGTATCACATACACTCGGGACCCTAGTGCGCAACCTGATCGCATAGCATGAGGCTTTTGACAGAAAAAACATGGAAAGATTTGATAGGCTTGAATCTCGTTTGAATGAGAGTAGTCTCCCGACTACACATGTCAATAAGCCGTGTGGAGAAGCACTGGCTAACATTCAAAGGAACCTATTCAGAGGAATACCGAGTCCAGAGAAAGTGAATACCTCAGTACATAATCACTCTACAAAGCAAAGCGTGCCCGGACAACATGCCCCAACAACTCTGGATGTTGCAACCGTGTTAAAGATGATGGACGACATGAGATCAAAATTCCATCAAGCTACCATCTTGGCACCCAAGATAGGAAGGATTTTAGCTCAAGTACAAAACTCGCCAAATGCACTGAGATTACGGAGAGTCTCAGAGGGTTACAACTTTGATGCCCCTCTTGCAATGGGAACATGGATCCAGTGGAGTTCATGAGCGCCTTCAACGTCATGATGAATGGGATAAACTACACCATGGACAACGAAGACGCAGCCTACTGTCAGCACTTTGCTAAGAATTTTACCGGTGACGCCTTGGTATGGTTCACCAAGTTGCCAGCTGAGTTAATCAAAAGCTTCAATCAACTCACCGAGTTATTTATGAAGCAATATGCATTATTCATCAACAAGGATACCTCAACCGCCGAATTGAGATCCTTAAGGCAAGGTTTTGACTAGTCCTTGAAGTCATACCTTAGACGCTTCAACAAGATCCTGAAAAAAGCTAAAGTCAGTGACAACATGGCCATTGAAGCTCTCTAAAATGGAATGGTCACCGACGAGGCACTCAAACGAGACATTTTTCATAAACAGGCCCAATACAATCTCGGATAGTCTTTGTAGAGCAGCAAGACATGCAGACTACATAGAAGAGAATCAAATCCTCTCACAAAATTAAGATGTGTTGTACAACTCGGCAACAAAAGAGCCGAGAGAAGCGCACTATAAGCCGAGACAACATAGCAGAGGAAAAATAAACCTGGCAACAACTTTTCAAGTTAGGGAGAATATCACCCCTTGTGGTAGGTCATTCAACAACACCTACAACCGGAACGAATACTGCGAGTTCCACAAGAAAGCAGGTCACTCGACCTCTAAGTGCAAACAATTGCAAGAATTCCTTTCCATGAAATTCAGCAAGGGAGAATTGGAAGTTTCCAAAGAAGAAGCTCAAACGTTCAAAGCACAAAAGTGGAAAGAAGCGAGCAGCGATAAGCCGCCTTTAAGACAGCAAACCCAAAGAACGATACTTCGGAAGCGACTAAGCGACAAAAAGCGATCAGGGACAACGAGTCTGGCAATCCGCGAGTTTTTGTTGGCATAATCTTGGGTGAACTACAGTTCTGTGATGACACTATCTGTTCAATCAAGAGATACAAATGGAGAATCATTGCTTTTGTCAACCAGGAACCCCTAGGGGAGTGTATGCACGTATTAAACTCGACAATAACATTCACCGCCGAAGATATTAAGGGAGTTAGTTTTCCGTACAATGAACCCATAGTCGTCAAACTCCGAGTTGTTGATTTTGATGTCTCACGAATTCTCATCAATACTGGGAGTTCAGTAAATCTGATATTCAAATAAACTTTGGATAAAATGGCATTTCCAGACGTGCAACTCAAACCTGTGGACGGAACTTTGACCACGTTTGATGGAAGCACAATCAACGCAATTGGAACAGTGAAGTTAGCAGCCCGAGTTGCCTGAATCACGAGGTGGATCAAGCTACTCATTGTAGAAAAACCACCGATCTACAACATGATCCTGGGAACACCATGGATACACACGATGAAAGCTATTCCATCAAGCTATCATAAATGTGTCAAAATCCCAACGAATGAAGGAGTCTACACACTTAAAGGAGATCAGAAGATGTCTACAACTTGCTTCATCGCCGAGCTAAAGTTACGAAACAAGTCATGTATGATCACAACAACTATGGGAAACAAAGCGTTGTCTGTACCGCATGCTTCCGAGAAGCCAGACCAGTCAACTGTAGAACTCGTCAATATTAATTTGACGGACTTGTCAAAATGCGTCAGCATCAGAATCGACTTGAGTAAGCCAATCAAAGACAAGTTGATCCAGTTACTAGAGAAGAATGTGACAACATTCGCATGGACAACAAATGACATGCCTGGAATCAATCCGGCAATCGCAAGTCATAGGCTAAATATCAATCTAACGTACAAGCCGATCAAGCAAAAAAGAAGGAAGCTCGGGCTAGAAAGAACGAAGGCCATAATCGACAAGGTCAAAAAGCTAATTGAAATTGGATCTATCGCTGAAGTTCAATATCCGAATAGCTAGCCAATCCGGTAGTCATTTTGAAGAAGAATAGAAAATGGCGATTCTATGGTTACTTTACTGATCTGAACAAAGCTTATCCTAAGGATAGCTTCCCGTTGCCGAATATCAACAAAATCGTTGAGGCAACCGGAAGGAACAAACTCCTTTTGTTTATGGATGCTTTCTCCGGATACAACCAAATTCAGATGAATCCTGACAACATGGAGAAAATCTTATTTATCACGGAGTGAGAAACTTATTGTTACAAAGTTATACCGTTCGGGTTGAAAAATGTAGGAGTAACCTATCAGCGGCTAGTAAACAAGATGTTTGCGGATCAACTCGGGTAAACAATGGAAGTGTACATAGACGACATGCTTGTCACTTCATTAAAAGTAGAAGATCATGTCGATCACCAAGCTTGTTGCTTCCAAACTCTGAACGAGTATGAAATGAAGCTCAACCCAGCGAAGTGCACCTTTGGGGTTACCTCAGGAAAATTCCTTGGATACATAGTCACTCAAAGAGGAATCGGGGCTAATCCAAAACAAGTGACGACAATCCAAGAGTTACTTTCTCCAAGAAACAAAAGAGAAGTACAAAGGCTGATAGGTCGTATTGCGGCCTTAAACCGCTTCATATCACACCCAACAGACAAGTGTCTCCCATTCAAAAATTTGCTACGGGGAAACAATGAATTCAAGTAGGACGAGACTTGCGAAAAGGCCTTCTCCGAGTTGAAAGAGTACCTTTCAACACAATCGATCCTCGCAAAACCAGAAAAAAGAGAACCACTGTATTTATAGATTGTGGTTTCTACCTCAACGGTAAGTGGTGTACTAGTTTGAGATGACAGAGAAACTCAGTTCCTAATCTTTTACATCAGCAAGTAATTGGAAGGAACCGAGTCCAGATACCCAACTACGGAGAAACTTGCGCTAGCAATAATCACTTTGGCAAGGAAACTACGACCATACTTCTAGTCTCATACCATTATAGTGTTAACAAATCATCCACTACAGACGATATTGCATCGTCAAATCCAGTCATGGCGATTGACTAAATGGGCAATTAAGTTAAGCGAGTACTATATTGAGTTCAAAGGACGAATGAGTGCAAAATCACAAATACTAGCTAACTTCTTGATTGAGCTATCACCCGTTCTAGAACCTCTAGAGTCGACCAAAGCTAAAAAATAGAAGATATATGTGGATGGATCTTCATTACAGCACAGCTCGAGAGTCGGTATCTGACTAGAGAGCCCGACAAGAGAAATCCTAGAATAGTCATTCCGACTTGCATTCCCATTTTTCAACAACAAAGCAGAATACGAGGCACTAATCGCAGGGATAAAGCTAGCCAAGGAAGTCAGAGCAATCAACATTGATAGCTATTGCAACTCCCAACGCGTTGTTAACAAGGTTAACAAGAGTTATGACACGAAGAATAATCGAGTGGAAGCTTATCTCAAAGTCGTTAAGGATCTAATCAAGGATATAGGGTTCAAAATTAACAAAATCTCAAGATCCAAGAACACCTCTTCCGATGCTCTAGTAGCTCTTGCGTCCATAACATACCCTATTCAGAGACGAATAATACCAGTGGGAAGTATAGATTGTCTGAGTATAAGCTTACCGAAAGGAGATCTCGAACTCGTCTCGGCCATAGACGATGATAAAGAAGAATTGATTCCAAGATCGCAGACGCCAAACAAACTAGCAAACCAAAGATAGATTGGCGAGACCAGATCCACACATACATCCTATACGGTGAAACAGCGGAGGATAGATGGGCAGCCGGCTGTCTAAAATCCAAGTACGCTTCTTATGCCCAAGTCGGAAGAAAGCTTTACCGAAGAAGTTCAAACGGAGTACTACTTACTTACGTTCACGGGAGTGAAGTCGACGAGATCATCAAGAAGACACATGATGGAGCGAGTGGAAATCACAACAGCGGAAAAACACTCATTCAGAAGATTAGAATACTCGTCTACTATTGGCCAACTATGGTAAAGGATTGTGCTCAATATATCGCTAAGTGTGATAAATGTTAGAGACACGGGCACATCATTCACGCTCCAACCGAGGAGCTAACCTCAACAATCATGGCTTATCCATTTATGTGATGGGCGATGGTTATAGTCGGACCATTAACATCATCACAGCAAAAGAGATTGATGCTTCTCATGACAGACTATTTCTTGAAGTAGGTCGAAGCAGAGGCTTACTCCTAGATCATGGACAAAGATGTGACCAAATTTTTGTAGAAAAATATCATCTACCTTCATGGTCTACCCTACAAGATTGTCATAGATAAAGGATCACAATTCATCTCGACGAAATTCATAAACTTTTGTGCCAGATAAAATACCCATGTGAGCAAATCAACACCACAAAACCCACAAGGCAATGGACAAGCTGAGGCCATGAATAAACTGATTCTCGATGGTATAAAGAAACAACTCTCCGAGAAGAAGGGAAGTTGGGCTTCCGAGTTGGAAGGCATGTTCTGGTCACATCAAACCACACCTAGACGCTCGACCATACGAACTCCATTCTCCTTTTATTATGGAATGGAAGCAATGGCTCCCGCTGAGATAGCTATGCCAACTTTACGCTGAGAACGTGTTTCCGAAAACAAAGATGCTAACAACGTTGCTATGGAAAATAACATTGACGACTTGGAAGAAGACCATAACAAAGCACTTCTTTGAGTAGAAAACTATCAACAACATGCCACAAGGTATCACAACAAGAAAGTACACGGAAGACACTTTGCAGTAGGAGATTTCGTACTCTAAAAAGTGTTTGAGAACACAGCCAAACTCAACGCCAGGAAACTTGGTGCAAACTAGGAAGGTTCGCACATCATCTACAAAGTCATAAAACCAGGCATTTACAAAATCGCCACTATGAATGGGGCACCGCTTCCTCAAAGTTGGAACTCCATCAACTTGAAGCGATTCTACTTCTAAAAGCTCGCCAAATCGGCGAATTAGACACGTTACTTGACGCATCTCTATTTACTTAATTATGTACTGAGAACTACATTTTGGCTTGATCCCTTCAGGTACATAGGTAGCTTTCAGGTCCAGCTAGAACTATATAGAATTTTTACAAGTCCCCTAGTCGGCACTTATAAAAAAAACAGTTACACCCTATAGACACTGAAGTTGCAAGTCAAAGTTGCAAGTCAAATTTATCGCAAATTCAAACACAAATCTATCTTTAAGCAGAGTCTTAATATCTCGCAGAGCTCAATCTCAAAAAAATTTGCCTCAAAATTTTCCAAGTCTAATCTCAGGAAATCCCCGATAAAGGCCTAACCATTATCTCTAAGCCAAGTCTTAAAATCTCGCCGAGCTCAATCTCAAAAAAATTGTCCAAATCTCAAACTTCACCGAGTCTAATCTCGAAAATCTCTGATTAAGGCCTAGTCCTTATTGTTACACCCGAGCTCTGAAACTCACCGAGTACAATTTCGGAAAACTTAGATGAGAATCTAATTCTCACTCCTAATTCAAATATAAAACCAGTACTTAACCCGAGGCTAACTCTTCGTAAAGCTCATGAGAATATAATTCTCACAAAAAGACAAGGCATAGCTTTATACAGATTTTTGGAGATTAAATTCTCAGAAAAGACAGAACATAGTTCTATACAGATTCCACGAGATCGATTCTCGTCAAAAGATAAAGCATAGTTTTGTATAAAATTATAAGATCAGTTCTTGCCAAAAGACAAAGCGTAGCTTAGTAAAAAATTACGAGATGAAAGTCTCAACAAAAGATAGAACATGATTTTTGTGTAGAAAATCAGAAATTTCTTGGACAAAGTTTTACAAATACAGTTTTCGAGTCTGAACTTCTTAAAACTTAAACTGAGTCTTAAAATCTTAGTTTTAAATGCCGCATAACAAAAAGTTCTCTTCCTAAACTAAAATGAGATCAAACTCTCTAACGTGGGAAGAAACTTGACTAAACGCTCAAAGACAAGAAAAGGATTTTAGGAACTAAAATTCGTAAAATACCAAGTCAATCGTTTGACAAATTTTTTTTATGCAACTCATAATCGAATACTAAAATTCATAACAACTAATGATGTTTCACTTATACAGGAAACGTATGTACAAAGGAAAGTACCAGTTACAAAAAATACGTACAGACTTCAAAAAAGCCAAACGGCGGTTACAAAAAGAAGACTACAACAAAGCTCGAAAAATCACAGCACCTCTAGAAGTATACTTTGACCAGGATTAGAAGCTTCTCCCACCTCGAAAATGGGGATGACCAAGTCTCCCGGAAGAAGCGGCGTCACACTCTCCCTATTGACGAGTTCCTTAAACTCGTCCCTTTTTGTGGCCATCAAGTCAGTGACCTTAGAAGAGATATTGACTCCCAGCATGGATAGAATTGGAGAACGTTTGTCGACCCAAGACATTGGGCATACGACAAACGAGCGTCAAGGTTTCTATCTAGATTGTTAAACTGAGCAGCAATTTGGGGAAAACGATCAGACTGCTGATCTTTAAGAACCTTGAAAGCCCTCAAATTCTTAACTGTCAAGGCTTGACAAAGTCGAGAATCAAAGTCCCCAATCATCGAGTCTAACTCAGCTCGCAACCTCAGAACCTCGTCACCAGCCTTCTCAGCAGACTTAAAAATGGCACCCCGATCAGAGTCGGTACATTCAAGCGAGTCCAACAAAGCCGCATTCTGTTCCACCAGCTTGACACGTTTTTGTGCTCTAGCTTCAACTCGTCCTTGAGACAAACAAGCTCTTCCTCATTAGCAAAATGCTGACCCCAAAGTTCCACCACCTCAAGATAATCCCCAGCAACTCGGATGGATGAGTTCTTCCGAGAACCACTTTCCGAGTTGGCTAATGACGTTTCCCATTCCAACATAATGCTGTTTACGCAAGCGATAAACTGAAAAGACATTGGAAAAGCAACAATTTGAAACCATAAGCAATTCAATAACATAAACAACACACATAAGATCAATACGAACCCGGAACAACAAATAGGAAGCCTCTTCGTACTTCTCATGGTTCTTTATCTGATCCGGGGAGGGGAGGCGCTCCAGCGAGTTCCTAATCTGGCTTATTAAGCCAGCGCACTCAGACCAAAAGTCCGAAATTGAACAAGGACTAGTGTGATTATGGGTAAAGCGGAAGTTGGGGTACCCCTACCCCTTCCACGAGAACGACCCACATAAAAAATCCTACCACCCCCTATGGGAGAACCAATCCTCAATGGCAGAGTAGCTCTCGCCTTTTTTGCAGGACGTGAATCTCTGCGACCAGATTCAGAAGGGACGTCTACAATGTTCCGAGATGGAGCGACTAAGGGCCTAGAAACCCTAACAGGCCCTCAGGAAGGCCGATTGTTTAAACCCTTAAGTACGGAGTTCACACCAGCTTAAATATTTGGAGGTTTAATATCGCCAAGACCCATCTTTTAAAAGAAGAAGAAAAGGAATTGAAGAAAAAATTAGAAGAAATTTGAAAACCTTTAAAGTCAGAAGAAAGAAAGAAGTAGAGTCGGAAGTCGCTAAGATAGATTGCGAAGATGAAAAGTGAATAGTAAAAGAAGAAAAAGCGCAGTATTTATAGAAAATTACTAGAAGTCAAAACGACGCCAAGCGGCAATAATGACAGAGTGGGGGTAATCGAATTGATGCCATGCTGTAATAATGATGACTCGCATAAACCCAAGGAAACTGTTCGACTAGCCCACTCACAAACTAACACATGGACCAAAGAATCTGGAAGTTGAAAAACCTTTAGACTCAAAAATTCGGCACCAAAAGTTTTCGAGTCTAGGGGGACAATTGTTGGAAGTGGATCCCAGATCCTACTTTGGTCCACTGAAAACAATGGGTCGAATACAAAAGAACAATCCGGTTGCAAGCACTAAGTCTTCAACTCGGATAATATATTCGACTCAAAAAAAGTCTCGTCTCGGAAGATTGTTCGAACCTGAAGAGAAATCGGATGACAGTTCAGCAAAACAAAGAAATGGATATTTTTCTGTTCCGAACTAGAAAATTTCCACAAATCTAGGATGAATCTTAACAGATTCAGTGTTATCAAAACAATTGTAAATCTTTCTTTATTTTCTATACATGTAACCACATCTATGAACTATAAATAGAGGCACAGTCCTTTGAAAAAAGACCCGCTTTTTAACTGACTCTAATCTAATAAGAACACCAAGTTGGTAATAATCTTTTCTCGTTTCTAGATAACTACTCTTGCTCCAATCCAACTCACAAGTGTTCTTGCCCATTCTCTCCCACTCTTTTGATCAGAACCTTGATTCTAAGTATTACATGTGCTAGAACCGGTTCCAATACATTGTTGAGTCAATAATAAGTGTACATTGATAATTTGATGATGTATTTTGGTAGGTGAACATTATGTGGGTCACAAGAAAAGACTTGGAAGAGATGATTGAAAAAGGATTCAATGATATAAGAAGCCTGAGGGGAATTATAGTGAAAGATTGAGTGAACCAATGGGAATGGGAGATATTATCATATAAATGTGTCAAAGGATTTTTTAGGCATTGTGGATGGAACTCACCTCAAGAGAGCATATGTCTTGGGGTCCCATTGTTGGCTTGGCCAGTGATGGTTGAGCAACCACTTAGTACAAAGATGGTTATGGAGGAGTTAAAGGTCAAAGTACGAGTTAATACGGAAAATGGGAGTGTGAAAGGACGGGCTTTTATTCAAAGTTTTTAAGTTTGATGCTTAAATCGTAAGGGTAAAAACAAAAAATATAGTATTCAGAAAAATGTTGAAATATATTCTATTATATAAATTTTGTTCAAAACTTGATAATCAATTTGATTCACCCATATGTCAAATTCAACGATTCAAAGTTTTGTTATATCTTATTATATTATATAATATATAGTGATGTTCCAAAATTTAGTAATCAATGAGAATGTTTCACATGTCAAATTTAATGATCCAAAATTTGCAGTATTTTTAATATTTTAAAATATCTTTTTGTTTTAAATATTTATATTTACTATGAAATATTTATTTTTATTCACAATTCTAACATCAAGTTTTTTTATAAATAATTATCTTTATTTATAATTATAAAATCTTGTTGGGTTTCAAAAATTAGTAATAAATTAGATTCTTAAAATATTATCTAAACTGTAATACGTGTATATATATTTTATTATATAAAGTTGGATCACAAAATTTAGTAATCAAGGAGATTCTTAAAATATTATCTAAAGTATAATATGTATATATATATATATATACATATATCAAACTTTGTCATAAAACCCGTGCATCGCAAGTTCACTTGTACATCGTGGGATCGAGTTATACCGCCTGCACATTATAGGAATTTGGCTAATGGGTCGGCCAGTTATGGCTTAATGATGACAAAAAAACTCGTGCATCGCAAGGGCCAAATCTAGTTTAAATATATTAAAGTGAAATGGTTCTCCAAAGAATTGTGTGATGAAGGGTCACTAGTTCGATCCTACCTTTTAATTTTTTAAAAGTTTAAATAGAACAGGTCTGTTAGCTGGTTTTAATAGACCGCGCCTGAACACTTTTATCTGGTCTCTGGTTTAAGATGACCGATCTATCGCGATTCATTAGGAAAATCAAAACCCACAGATTTCGGTTCATTGGATGCGGGCGGACACATTTGACACCTCTATTCAAGTATTTAATTATATAAGACTGACTTGTGTTTTATAATGTAAAATTGATTAGTTGGATAAAGTTCAAATTCGGGTCGAGTATAGTTCTGAAAAAATACTCTATTTTAGGTAGGATTCGGTTCATGTAAGATATTCTTGTCTAAGTTTTTTAACGGTGATTTACTGAATTAAGTACAAATTATGCCTAAATTACTTAAATAGATAAAAGTATTGAAAATTACTAGAATAGTTTTTGGAATTTTTTATATACTATTTTGCCCTTTTTTGATGAGTAAACAAAAAAATAATTACAAAACTGCCATTAATGAAATATGTCATGTCATCACGCGACAATAGATGAATTTGACTAAACTAAATCAATGCAACATAGTCAAGTTGATAATAGTTTAGTATAGTTGACCATTCGGTGATGTAGTGTATGGTAAAGTTACGGATAACATATGGTTAAGTTCGTGTTCTTCGTGGTCAAGTTAATATTGACCCATAGTAGAGTTGAAAGTAAGATAATATTGTGTGTGGTCGAGTTCATTTTCCCCATGATAGAGTTGGTTTTCTCCGTGGTCAAGTTAATCATGAGCCATAGTAGAGTTGATAGTAAGAATAATATAGTGTGTGGTCGAGTTCATTTTCCCAGTTTGTTTTCTTCGTGGTCAAGTTAATGATGACCCATAGTAGAGTTGAAAGTAAGATAATATAGTGTGTGATCGAGTTCATTTTACCCATGGTTGAGTTTGTTTTCTTCGTGGTCAAGTTAATAATGACATATAGTAGAGTTGATAGTAAGAATAATATAATGTGTGGTCGAGTTCATTTTCCCCATGGTTGAGTTTGTTTTCCCCATGGTTGAGTTTACATTCTTTGTGGTCAAGTTAATAATAACTCATAGTATAGTTGAAAGTAAGATAATATAGTGTGTGGTCAAGTTCATTTTCCCATGGTAGAGTTCATTTTCCCATGGTTGAGTTTGTTTTCCCCATGGTTGAGTTCGTTTTTCCCATGGTTGAGTTAGCTTTCCCCATGGTTGAATTCGTTTTCCCCATGGTTGAGTTTGTCTTCTTCATGGTCTAGTTCATTTTCCCCATGGTCGAGTTCATTTTCCCCATGGTTGAGTTTGTTTTCTTCATGGTTAAGTTTGTTTTCCCCATGGTTGAGTTTGTTTTCTTCATTTTCCCCATGGCCGAATTCATTTTCTCCATGGTCGAGTTCATTTCCCCATGGTTGAGTTTGTTTTCTGCATGGTTGAGTTTGTTTTCCCCATGGTTGAGTTTGTTTTCCCCATGGTTGAGTTTGTTTTCCCCATGGTTGAATTTGTTTTCCCCATGGTTGAGTTCGTTTTCCCCATGGCCTAGTTTATTTTCTTCATGGTCGAGTTCATTTTCCCCATGGTCGAGTTCATTTCCCCATGGTTGAGTTCGTTTTCTTTATGGTCAAGTTCATTTTCCCCATGGTCGAGTTCATTTTCCCAATGGTTGAATTCGTTTTCCCTATGGTTGAGTTTGTTTTCCCCATAGTTCAGTTCGTTTTCTTCATGGTCTAGTTCATTTTTCCCATGGTCGAGTTCATCTTCCCCATGGTTGAGTTTGTTTTCCCCATGGTTGAGTTCGTTTTCCCCATGGTTAAATTTTTTTTCCCCATGGTTGAGTTTGTTTTCTTCATTTTCCCCATGATCGAATTCATTTTACCCATGGTCGAGTTCATTTCCCCATAGTTGAGTTTGTTTTCTCCATGGTTAGGTTTGTTTTCCCCATGGTTGAGTTCATTTCCCAGTGGTTGAGTTTGTTTTCCCATGGTTGAGTTTGTTTTCTTCATGGTCTAGTTCATTTTCCCCATGGTTGAGTTTGTTTTCCCCATGGTTGAGTTCGTTTTCTTCATTTTCCTTATGGTCCAATTCATTTTCCCCATGGTCGAGCTCATTTCCCCATGGTTGAGTTTGTTTTCCCCATGGTTGAGTTCGTTTTCCCAATGGTTGAGTTCGTTTTCCCCATAGTTGAGTTCGTTTTCCCCATGGTTGAGTTGGTTTCCTAATGGTTGAGTTTGTTTTCCCCATAGTTGAGATCGTTTTCTTCATGGTCTAGTTCATTTTCCCCATGGTCGAGTTCATTTTCCCATGGTTGAGTTCATTTTCCCCATGGTTGAATTCGTTTTCCCCATGGTTGAATTTTTTTTCCCCATGGTTTAGTTTGTTTTCCCCATGGTTGAGTTCGTTTTCTTCATGGCCTAGTTCATTTTTCCCATGGTCGAGTTCATTTTCCCCATTGTCAAGTTCATTTTCTCCATGGTTGAGTTTGATTTGCCCATGGTTGAGTTTGTTTTCCCCATGGTTGAGTTTGTTTTCCCTATGGTTGAGTTCGTTTTCTTCATTTTTTCCATGGTCGAGTTCATTTTCCCCATGGTCGAGTTCAGTTTTCCATGGTTGAGTTCATTTTCCATAGTTGAGTTCATTTTCTTCGTGGTCAAGTTAATAATGAACTCTACCACTACAAACCCAGAAACCCACAACCTAAATTCATCGAAGACATAAACCCCATTTTGAAAATCATTCCGAAACCTAATGTTGAAAAACAAAATTGATAGAAATTGAGAAAAGAAGAACGAAATGATGAGAAGAAGAAGAAACAAGAAAAAACGATAATAAGAAACAAGAGAATAAGAAAAAGAAACGATAAAAAATGAGAGAAGAAGAAGAGAGAAGAAGAAGAGAGAAGAAGAAGAGAGAAAAGAGAAGAAGATGAAGAGAAATGAAGAAGAGAAAAAAAAGAAGAGAAAAGAAGAAAGAAGAAGAAAGAAGAAGAAAAATGAAGAAATCGAAGAAGAGAGAAGAAGAAAGAAGAAGAGAGAAGAAGAAAGAAGAAAAGAGAAGAAGAAAGAAGGGGAGGAAGATTTTTTTTTGTTAGGTAATAAAGGTGCAATAGTAATTGTATCCTTTTTTTTAAATCTATTTCAGTAATTTTGGATAAAGTTGTTAGTATTTGAGTAATTTTTTCTTTTTTTCATAAGTTGTTTAAAAATCTCATAAAACTTGTAATTTAATATAAAAAATTTGGTTTTTATTACTTTTTATTCAAATAGATTAATTTATTTAAATGTATAATTATAAAATTATAATTAAGAATATTTAGATAACTAATTTTTTTAATAAGTAATAATTTTAATATACAATTGTATTCGGGTATTTTAGTTATCCCTTTGGTCATCGGTTTGGTCGAATTCTGTTTGCGTACTTAAATCTCCAAAATCTAGAACTCGTTCATGTATTTTGCAAAGTTTTGTTTGATTAAGCATAAAAAAGGTTAAAAGTTAGTTCGTGATATGAGATCTGAATAGTCGGAGCTTTTATTATTAAAATTACAAAATTAGGTATTATAAGTTTTTTTTTTGATATTATCTATAGAATGGTAATCATATGAGTAATAAAAATAAAATAATATTTTAATGGTCTTTAATACTCTTTGCTTACGAAAATTCTATTTAGGAACATTGATTATAAAGCATTTAGAATGCATTATGTTCACTTTAATGTCAATTCAAAAAAATATAAATTACTTTAAAGAAAATATTAGACTCAACTAAAAGTCTTACCAATCAAGATATTTATTTTAAAATTTGTTTCACGTCCTTCCTTAATGTCTCAAACTATATCTTTTTCTCTACATTCATCTTTTTTCTTGTACTCTACTTTCATTTTTTTTCTTGTACAAAAGAGTATCAAAGTTTTCATATTCTCTCGCTTGTCTTCTTGATTCTTGTGGAATCTGTACTTTTTGTTGTATGCCAAATCCTTCGTCTCACTTTCTTATTATTTTTAATATCATTTTTTTCAATCTTTCGTCTATTTTGGTTAATTTTGAACATTTGTCGAATCAGGATTGTGAAGGTTACATCGATATCTCTATATTATATTTGGTACTGTGTAATTTCATGATTGATTTTTTTGTTTCTCAAGTATCCTTAATTATTAATGTATATATTATAAGCCAAAGAGGGAAAAAGTTGTAATGTAACTAGAATAGTGAGACCTAGGTCTCTAATTTTCTTGTATATATTATGTACGTTTGTGTCTAATATAATTGATTCAACCTCCACATTCATATGATACTAGAGCTCTAATCGATAACTAGTCTTAAACCTTTTCCTTATTTTTAATCACATTATCTTTCTCATTCCATGACTGCCAATTCATTTGTTTCATCGAATGAAACAATCATTGTTTCAGAAACCACAACCCTCCTCTACGTCAGTATGACAAATGTAATGAACCTTAATGCTTCCAACTTGTTGATGTGTTCATGTTACACACTTTTCTTGACGGGTACGAGCTTGTTGGGTATTTGGATTAATCAACAATGGTTCCTCCTCCCACAACTACGATATACAAGTCATTCCCAATCTCCAATTCTTGTTCTGGAAACAACATGATCGACTTATTTACAGAGAATTGTTGGGTGAAATTAACATTACCATCGAACAAATCCTAGCCACAGCTTCACACATCTATATAGTGCTCGTTGCTGCTTCATCTCTTTAGCAATAGCTATGCTCCTTAGCCACCTTCACCACAAGAAACTGTCATGTGGAAAAGGAGAGAAAACATAGCCACAACTCAACAATATAATCCAAACAATTGGATTCTTGACTTGTGTCATGTGCAACACACCATCTCACTACAGATCTTCATAATCTATCATTGCACACCTCTATACGGAGGAGATGAAGTAGTTGTGGCTGATGACTCATTTGTTCCAATATCAAATACGGGTTATAGTTCTTTATCTACACTCACTCTTGACTTGTATTTAGATGATATCTTAAGTGCCTCATATACAAAATTTTTTGATTTTGATAAATCCTCTATGTTGATCTAACCATGTTTTGTGGATGTTTTTTTGTTTCCTTTCAAATGAAGGATCTTAACATGGGGGCTCCATTGTTCCATGACACAGTTGAAAACAAGCGCTATGTGGCCGACTACCTCCACCCCCATCACTACACTATCACCAAAAACCACCTTAAACTCTTGGCACATGCACTTGGGTCATCCGTGCCTATATTTTAAACAATTTAATATCTTAGTTTTCTTTACCATTATTACACTCTTCACAAAAAAAATTTGCATGTTCTGATTGCTATATGAATAAGAGTCATAAGCTTCATTTTTCATATAATACTCTTACTTCGAATAGACCACTACAACTTTTATATACTAATGTCTAGACTTCGCCCATCATATCCGTTGACTCCTTTAAATACTATCTCATATTTGTTGATCATTATATTCAATATACATGGTTCTACCCACTTAAAGGAAAATTTGGTGTTCATCACACCTTTACAAACTTTAAATCCCTTGTCAAAAATCACTTTCAACCTAAAATTTGGACCATATTCTCTGATAATAGAGGTGAACATATAGTCTTACGGAAATACCTAGCCACTCATGGGAAAATTCACTTCATTTATCCACCCTATGCCCCTGAGTACTAGCATTTTAGAACAAAAACACCACCATATAGTAGAGACCAGACTTACACTACTAAGCCAAGCTTCAATTCCGAGTAAGTATTGGCCTTACGCTCTAACCACTGCTATTTACCTAATTGATAGAATACCTAAACCAATCCTAAAAAACAAATCACCACATACCAAACGATTTCAGAAACCACCAATTTACCTGAATCTTCAAGTCTTTGGTTGTACTTGCTTCCCTTGGTTATGTGCTTACACACATCATAAGCTCGAACATAGATCAACACTACTATGTGTCTTCATCAGTTATTTACTTTTGGAGAGTGCATACTTGTGCCTTAATCTAGTCAGTGGTAAAGTTTATACCTTCCAACATGTTCAATTCATGAAATCTCTCTTCCTTTTCAAAAACCAAACTCCTACCCATAATCAATCGATTCAACTCAACCAAATGACGACACATCCACTCAAATCACAATCTATATCACATGTCACCTATTTCCACTATTGAAAACCGCCCTTGTACTCAGCTCCTCCACTTGTTTTGTCATTTACTACATCACCATTAGAATGTCATCGCGACATAACACCAACATATGGGCCTATTTCTCCTTCTCGACCAACATGCCCAATATCATCACCACTCCAAGAAGTCACAAACTTGGTTCCATCAACATCTAGCCAAATTTTAGCTTTGGCCCACCCAGACCATGATCTAGAACACACACATAACCGCCTCTTGTCGACTACACTACTCTAGTGAAATAATCGGAATCACAACTGCCAGCGAATACACATCCTATGCATATGAGAGAAAAATCAAATTTTAAAGCCTAATTACATGCATAATTTATTTGTTGTTGCAGGATCACCACCATCGATGAAGCCAAGAAATATTACTCAAGCTCGTTATGATGAGAATTGGAGAAACGCCATGAACGAGGAGGTCAATGTAGTCATCCACAATCACACCTTTAACCTCATCAAGCCACCTCCTGATTGTAATGTCATCTCAACAAAAATAGATCTATACATTGAAATATAAACAAAATGGTGAAATTGATTGTTATAAAGCTCGGTTAGTTGCAAGAGGTTTCAACTAGGAGTATAGTCGTGATTACTTTGAAATTTTTACTCAGGTGGTGAAATCGACAACAATAAGGATGGTTCTGGACATCATTTAGAGTAAGGAATAGGGTGTGAGTAAATTGATATTAACAATGTATCTGTACAGGGGACTCCTATAGAGGAAGTATATGTCTTACAACCACCTGGCTTTGTCGACAAAAATCATCGTAACCCTATTTGTTACCTCAAAAAAGCTTTGTATGCCCTTAAATAGGCTCCTCGTACATGGTATGAAGAGCTTCATATTTATCTTCTGTCACTTGTTTCAGAATTTAGTTGTGGATACCTCTATACTTATCTATCATTATGCTGGCACACTGGTCTATATTTTAGTCTATGTAGACGACATAGTAGTAACTAAGAATCAAGAGATGCAGTCACGGGTTTCATTCAACTATTATCTGCCAAATTTGCATTCAAAGACATGGGCAATCTGAGTTACTTTTTGGGAATCAAAGTAACTCGCTCATCTCATGGGATGCACTTTATGTAGAGGAAATACATAGTGGAATTACTGGTTAGTATGAATATGGTTGATGCTCATCCTATACCTAAAGTGATGGCTCCAAAACATTGACTTTCACTCAACTCGTGTCCACGCTTGTCGGATCCAACAAAATATTGACAAGTGATAGAAAATGTAAAGTACCTTGCCTTAACTCTTCTTTATATCAGTTTTGCACTCAATAATCTATCTTACTTCATGCACTCTCCTACTATCTTCATATCACTATACCATCCACGCCAGTCATATACTGTGATAATGTTGGAGCAACATACCTCTATGCAAATTGGTGTAGCATGAGCTACACCTCGTCTCTCAAGGTTGGCGTGAGAAGGGAGGAAGTATTCATGACCCTACTTCCTTCATTTGAGTCAGTTAAAAATGTTTATTGAGCCTTTCGATTAATACCAATAATGAGTCGACCCATTTGTGAGGTCACTTATTATAAATCTAATTTAGGTTTATTGTTTAGAGTCCAACAAGAGTCTAGAAACCCCATGATTTTTTATTTAAGTCCAAGGTCTGTAGTTCTTTCTATTGAGCTATTTTTATTAATGAAGAAAACCGAGTTTGTCTCATCAATTCCCCTTTGTCGTGTGAATCTCAAGTTCTATATAGGATGGACGTCCCTTATGGCCATACTGGTTATTAGCAGGTTGAGCTGAAGCTGATATGTTGCTGCACCACAAATCCTGTATTTCACAGTCGCATGAAGCACATTACACTTAACTACAACTTCATCCGTGACAATATTAATTATGATGCTCTTCGTGTTTCTCATGTCTCCACCAAGGATTGATTACCCGACACTCTTACCAAGTAGTTTTGTCATCTATTAGGTTCATTGAACTAATCCGGAGATTAGAGTGATTTCCATCCCTCCATCCTAACGGAGCGTATAAGCCAAATAAAAAAATTATCGTCATTTTATTAGAATACTGAGACCTAGGTCTCTAATGTCTCTTTTATATTATGTACATTTGATTCTAATATGATTGATTCAGCCTCCACATTCATATATACTTTCCAGTTTCTTCTCATTTGTAGTTTGGGATTTTTGATGGCTGTATGAGCCATCTAAGTAATTGCGGTAATTTTGTGTAGTGTCATGACGTTTACATATTCTTTGATATTGTTTAGAGAGGAAATAGACACCTTTAGATGGTCCAAGGTCTTTTTGATATGTTCAGGGTCTAATCTGTACCAAAACATTGAATATTATCTTTCATTGAGGGAATTCAGTTTAAAAAAAATTAGTTTTACTGCAGAAGATCAAATTTGATGGTAAGATTCATACTTTTGGTAAGTTTCTCTTTTCAGAAGTTTCAGGATTTTGGGTTAATGTTGCATTTAAGATAACTTTTTATACATTTATTTAGTTTTTTTTTACTTCATGAAGAATTCAGTAATTATAATTTTATGCAAACGTGAAATATGTTCTAGATCCAACGACTTGGAAAACCATTATATAAGTTGCTCATGAAATAACAGAAGGAAAACATACTGATCATTCCTTTATTGTTGTACGACAAACTGGTAGTCAGATTCAAAGTAGTATGCACGCTATTAAGAAGAGTTATGTGATATGTTATTACGATCTTATGTTATTAAGCTTTGTGTTTAAGTTTTTTCTTTGGGTGATTTACCCAAATGGTTCATAATATATGGGGTATTACTCAACTAGTGTGTAATTAATGATAGTTAGTAAAATGGTTCATAATTTACTAGACAAGTGTTATATTTTAGTTTAAATACCAGCTTACCCATTTGTTGTTTGAAAAAAAGGAATTACAAAAATGCCATTAATGAAAACTGCCACATCATCAATTCGAAAAGTTTAAAGTCCACCAAACTAAACGAGGTCATGTGTAGTAGTAGACTTTACATGAGAAGGTAGAATTTGTGAAATGTAAACTATCCTTTGTAGTAGACATAAATGTCATGATTTTCAGGCGGAAAATATAAGTGTAGTAGACTTTAAATCGTAGTGTAGTAGACCTTGCTGGCCTTCATGGTAGACTTTGTTTTATATTAACAATCCTTTGTAGTAGACTTAAAAGTATAGATTTTCAGGCAGAAAGTCTACGTGTAGTAGACTTTAAATCCTAGTGTAGTAGACTTTGTTTTGTGTTAACAATCTTTTGTAGTAGACTTAAAACTCTTGATTTTCAGACAGAAAATCTACGTGTAGTAGACTTTGTTTTATGTTAACAATCCTTTGTATTAGACTTAAAAGTCTAGATTTTCAGGCAGCAAATCTACGTGTAGTAGACTTTAAATCCTAGTGTAGTAGACTTTGTTTTGTGTTAATAATTCTTTGTAGTAGACTTAAAAGTCTTGATTTTCAGGCGGAAAATCTAAGTGTAGTAAACTTTAAATCCTAGTGTAGTAGACTTTGTTTTGTGTTAAGAATCCTTTGTAGTAGACTTAAAAGTCTTGATTTTCAGGCGAAAAATCTACGTGTAGTAGACTTTAAATCCTAGTGTAGTAGACTTTGATTTATGTGAACAATCCTTTGTAGTAGACTTAAAAGTCTAGATTTTCAGGCGGAAAATCTACGTGTAGTAGACTTTAAATCCTAATGTAGTAGACTTTGTTTTGTGTTAACAATCCTTTGTGGTAGACTTTAAAGTCTAGATTTTCAGGTGGAAAATCTATGTGTAGTTTAGTTTATTTCCTAGTGTAGTAGACTTTGTTTTGTGTTAACAATCCTTTGTAATTGACTTTAAAGTCTAGATTTTGAGGCGGAAAATCTACGTGTAGTAGACTTCAAATCCTAGTGCTGTCGACTTTGTTTTGTGTTAACAATCATTTGTGGTAGACTTTAAAGTCTAGATTTTCAGGCGGAAAATCTACGTGTAGTAGACTTTAAATCCTAGTGTAGTACACTTTGTTTTGTGTTAACAATCATTTGTAGTAGACTTAAAAGTCTAGATTTTGAGGTGGAAAATGTACGTTTAGTAGACTTTAAATCCTAGTGTAGTAGACTTTAGTTTGTGTTAATAATCCTTTGTAGTAGACTTAAAAGTCTAGATTTTGAGGCGGAAAATCTAGATGTGGTAGACTTTAAATCCTAGTGTAGTAGACTTTGTGTTTTGTTAACAATCCTTTGTAGTAGACTTAAGAGTTTTGATTTTTCAGGCGGAAAATGTACGTGTAGTAGACATTTAATCCTTCGTGGTAGACTTTAAAGTAGACTTTATTTTGTGTTAATAATCCTTCGTGGTAGATTTAAAGACTAGATTTTCAGGCGGAAAATCTACGTGTAGTAGACTTTAAATCCTAGTGTAGAAGACTTTGTTTTGTGTTAACAATCCTTTGTAGTAGACTTAAAAGTCTAGATTTTGAGGCGGAAAATCTAGATGTAGTAGACTTTAAGTCTTAATGTAGTGGACTTTATTTTGTGTTAACAATCCTTTTTAGTAGACTAAAAAGTCTTGATTTTCAGGCAGAAAATGTACATGTATTAGACTTTGTTATATATCAATAAGCCTTTGTAGTAGACCTAAATGTAGTAAAGCTGTGTAGTAGACCTTGCGGCCATCATAGTAGTAGACTCAAATCTCTGTGTAATATACTATCAATCCTAGTAGATTTTGTGACCATCATATTAGACTTGAAGTGCCTCATGGTAGACTTTAAGTGCTTTATGGTAGATTTTCATTTGATGTGCAGTACAATAAGCAATCTCCTTCTCTTGTTCCACTTTCTCCAAGT
This sequence comes from Lepidium aucheri, assembly GCA_900406435.1. Classification (NCBI taxonomy): domain Eukaryota; kingdom Viridiplantae; phylum Streptophyta; class Magnoliopsida; order Brassicales; family Brassicaceae; genus Lepidium; species Lepidium aucheri. The sequence goes on from OVBA01002855.1 coordinate 28,321, forward strand.
CCTTAGCGTTACTTGCCTCCATCAAATTCCCAAACGATTTCGATTTCCCTATGTAATGATTTGATAATCCTCTCCTTTACGAAAAACCAAACTTTTAACCATCAGAATAAACCTAATCAACAATTCTCGTCATGTTATAACATTCAAATTCAATGTAAGAGCAACAATGAAACAACATCTCAAATCAAACAGGTTAATAAGTGAATTTAAACACATGAAAACAAAGTACTTTTCCTCAAGTAGATAATAAAGGTATAATCTTTTTCTATTCTCTACTTTTGGAATCTAAATCAAATATATTCATGCGTAAAGAAACGTATATCGGAAGAGAATCTTCTAGAGAGGAAGTGAATGAACCAACACATCTTCCTTGTGACGAAACGTCATCGTTTTCTTCTTCCTTGTTTCCACTGCTATCTCCAACAAACGAAGAACTCTCCGATAACTCCTCTGGTTGAGATCTACCACATCTCGTTAACCCGATCCAGTTAGAACCCTGTTTCGAAAACAAACTTGCCGTTATACCTTGATCATGTGCTGCAACGTTACTCTGATCCCTAACCTTACCAATTCCAATCCTAGAACCTACCAAAATCTCGATTTTGTTTTTTTTTTAAATGGCAGTTTCGTAATAAAACGAAACTGCCAAATCTTTTATGTCATTTCAATTTTTGTTTCAAAAGTGAAACATACAATGCACCATTTAAGTAATTAGACATATATTATGCACCGTTTGAGTAATTTCTTGTTTTTCTTTTGGTTTTGTTTTTCTGTTCATAGTTGATTGCTAATATAGCAGAGATCCTTTGTTCGAAATGTATTGGGAAATATATTAACCCAAATAATCATGTGGTTATTTTGTTGAAAAAACTTAAGTAAGTGGTTTGTTCAGAAAATTATGGTTTAAATAAAGTCCAAGAAATGCGGCTTTGCATTGGTCACAAGTCTGAAGTGCACCTGGTTCCTATGATGTCAGCCGTGTAAGAGTGTGAGTGCAGAGAGAAAATGTGAATAATTTATATAGGAAGCATACAAAACTGATATAATTGTAAATGCTTAATAGGTAGATTACTTGTATAAGTATTGTACATCATTAATCTGATAGAACTATTCAGTGTAATCTATTTCATGGTATCAGAGCACCATCGAGTCCTACCAAATCTCTTAGCCGCCTCTCTTTGAATTGTCAAAACACTTTACATGCAATCATGGCAAATGATTCTCCTGCATCCTCCAACGAGATCATCTATGTCTCATATAGAACCACATTGCTGAATGTAAACATGACGAATGTCACAAAGTTTACATCATCCAATTTTTTGATTTGGAGTAGACAAGTACATGCCCCCTTGATGGTTATGTTTTGGCAGGTAATCTCACTAGATTAAAAGTTGCCCCATTTCTCACTATATCCACCACTACAGGTGTTGCTCCAAATCCTACGTGCAACCTCTGGAAAATGCAAGATTAATTGATATATAGTGCCTTACTCGGTGCTATCTCAAACTATCTCAGCCACATATGCCTTATCATCTCGCGCTCATCTTAAATAACTCAGAAAACATATCAAGCAACGGATCAAAGGGACTCAGTTTATTGGTGAATATTTGCAAGGTTTTCGCACTCGGTTTGATCAACTTGTGTTATTAGGGAAACCACTTAACCTAAAAGATCAAATTGAATTCATTCTAAAGGGTTAACCTGAGGAGTACAAGACTATCGTCAATCAAGTATAAGGAAGAAATTGGCCTCTAACATTAAGTTAACTTCATGAGAATCTCATCAATCACGAGTTGAAAGTTCAAGCTTCACAGTCCATGTCAGCTTCCTTACCTATTACTATGAATATGGCCTCCTCCAGGATTACGTATGTTCCACACAATCAGTTTTGATCCTCCTACAAGAGAAACATATCAAATTCAAATTGGAAGCAACATGCTTAGCAAGGGAGTACCAAATTTGTGCTGTTTTTAGACACACTGCACGCATATGCAATCAGCTGCACCTCACCAACCTTGACCGTGGTAACCAAAGGGCAATCTCGCAGCTGCTTCAATATACAATCTAAATAGCTAGATTCTCGATAGCTGAGTTACTCACCACTTAGACTTATGATATGAATAATCTCTCTATTCACCAGCCATATAATGGTGGTGAAGAAATTCAGATCTCACGGGTCTAGCATGCCAATTTCATACATTATTTCTTCTACTCTCTCTACTTGGCAACGTCCTCTACAACTCTGTGATATACTATATGCTTGAGATGTTCATAGGTATACCATCTATGCGATGCTAATGATATTTTAGTTGAATTCTTTCCCAACTCGTTTCAAGTGAAGGATCTCATGTCTGGGGCCATGTTACTCCATGACAAGGTTGAAGACGAGTTGTTTGTGTGGCGAAAGCAATCCCCTACCTCAAAGATCTTTTATGCATTACCTTCACCAAAGAAAATCCTCCATTCTTAGCATTCCCACTTAGGCGATCCATCTTTGCTGTTTTAAACAGTCTTGTTATTCATTTTTTACTCGTTTCTCATTCTTTGAATAAAGCTCTCCAATGTACTCATTGGATCATTAATAAACCCATAAATAACCGTGTTCTTTCAATATTCTGACCTACTCAAAACCACTTGAACTCATATATAAAGATGTGTGGACATCACCTCAACTCTCGGTGGACAACTACAAGTACTATGTAATTTTTGTGAACCACTACACAAGATATACATGAGACTATCCACTAAAAGCTGAATCTCATGTCAAAGACACCTTCACACTGTTCAAGTCAGTTGTCCAAAACTAGTTTGATGCCAAAATTTGTACTGTATACTCTGATAATGGTCAAGAGTTCTTAACATTAGAAAGCTTTCTCACCTCTCACGGCATATCCCACTTGACAGCACAACCACATACACAAAAACATAATGTAATAGCATAACGAAAACACATGCTTATAGTGGAAGTGGGATTCACACTAATGACTTAAGCTCATGTACCGGTAGAATACAAGCCATATGCTTTTAGCAGTTTACTTGATCAATTGTTTGCTAACACTAGCCATTGCCAACATATCTCCATATGCGAAGCTCTTTGACCACTCTCCTTATTACCTAAAGCTTGGAGTTTTTAGTTCTCTCTACTTTCCATGGCTCAGTGATACACGCCTCAAGGTGCTTCTCTAAGGTTGATAGTGATGGAACTTC
>OVBA01002856.1:0-31526 GCA_900406435.1 Lepidium aucheri
AAGTGAATGCAACCTAAAACAAGTCTAAGTGGATGCAACTACATGATCACTTTATTTTTTTAGGTTCCATTTTCAAAAATTTCAAATTTTAATAGTTTTTTCTATGCCTCAAGTGCCATGAAATGCAACAATCAAATGCACAAAGAAAAATCTAACCGGATTTTTACAACCTAAACAAATGCATGCAAAATAGAAAATAAGATCACAAGAAACATTGTGAGAGCACTCTAGACCCCTCCCCCAAACTTAAATCACAAAGTCCCTTGTGTGTATAGAAGTAAGAGAGAGTTGTCTAGACAAAAAAGACGAAAATTAACTAAAAATAAAAAAAATATGTACGGAAGGTTGGAGTTTGGTACCTAAAACTCGAACAAGTGAGCAGTCGAGACATTCTTGTCTTCGAGAGTGTAGCTGTGAGGGTCTGGGTACCCTCTTGGAGCTATTCCTTCACACGGTGGGATGTGTTGCTGCCAGTCCGAGTACTCCTTGCGGTCATGGTCGGCGAGGGATGAATGCAAGGAACCTTCCGGAGGCGTTTTCTCTTGGTGTTTCAGGCCCTTTTTCCCGGATCTCTTGTAAACTCGCATTGTGTCCATTGATTGGCGTCGCGATTGCTCTTCTTGCTCTCTGTGTGAGCTTGGACCTGCTGAAGTTGAGTTCCTCCTCGCTGGCAGTGGCGAGTCATGTGTGAGAGGCTGAGGTTCTGTACTTCTCAGTGGGGAATCCAATCCATCAATTGCTCTCCACATCCTCTTGTGCTCGCTCTGCCACTCCTCCTTTTCGTTTGTCAGGCCCTTCACCTTCTTGAACAGCCATTTTCCCAACTTTTGGAGCTTTCCAATCCGCTTGTGGGCTTCCTTGCTTGCTGTCCCTTGGTTCCTTTCAGTGAACTCCTCGAAAAAGTAGGATTCAGGATCAACTTCTTCCTCGTCTACCTCCTCCTCTGCCTGCTGAGCTTGTTGTCCTCACTGGTTTTCGCCGAGTAGTGCCTCGAGGGGTAGGGTGAAAGTCAAATTTTCCATAGTGTTCAGTCTGGTGTATGATGTGCAAGGAAGAAGTATTCTGGCGTCCTTCTTTGCTGGGTGATCGAACTTGTACACAGCTCTCCCTTCAACCTCGCCCTTTGCAATGAGGCTTGCTCCTTGAAGATACTGGATGTCCATAAATTGGGGCGGGGCCTAATTGTAGTCTTTAGTGTTCCATGGTACTCCCTTTTCTTCTAGTATCCGAGCAACAACTCCACCAATGTAAATGTGCTTTGGCTTCCTGGATTTGCTCCCCCTTTGCATCACAGCTCGTGCACGGTATGTGGTGAGGTGTTTTCCAATACGAACGACATCCCAGAGTTCCCTTCATCCCCATTAATATGCTGCCCGCTTGGAGTAGAACCAACAATCTCCTTCATCGCCATAACCATCATGTGCATTTCCCTAAGGTTGATTGGCGAGGTGGAAGGTCTAGCAAAAATCATGTTGGTTACGGCTCTCCTCGCGCAATTGATGGCTGGGTTGCGGATCCAACTTCCTTTGCTCCAAGATGAATCGTACTCACTAGCACCCGACAGCATCTTCCATACCTTGTCGGTATCTTTCTCATTGACGTCTGGATATATCGCTTTTCCGGCTCGAAAACCAAAAATCATTTCCAACTCCCTCAATGTCACCGCGTATATTTTGTCGTACACGGTGAATGTTATGTATCCAGGTCCATTCTTCTTCCTTGCTGTCTTGGACTTTGTGTAGATAATAAGGTCCACGGTGGCGAGGAATTGCAATGTCTCCTTAATGTAAGAAATCGCCACATTATACATGCTAACCTTAATGCCAAGCGAGCTAAACACCCTATCCACATCCTTAGTGACTCCCAATTTCCTCATGGTTCCAGAATGTGGAAAGTATGTACCTTTAATCCCCATTCCCTTCAAAGTCGCATATGATGTGTCAGATTCATCATCCTCCTCTGTAGACTTCTTCTTCTTCTCTGCCTCGCGCTCCTCGTAGGCTTTTATCGCCCCTTTCTCTGAGTAACCGCTCTTCTTTAGATCCACAATGGCTTGGTGGTACCTCATGTTCTTCCCCTTCTTCTCGGTCGTCTTCTCTGTCTCGCGCTCCTCGCTCTCGTACTCAACCTCAATTGGCGAGGGCTGAACATATGCACTGTCCTTGTTACTTTCCTCGCTGCTTGAGGGCGAGGCTATCTGTTTTCCCTTCCTCTTCTCCTGAGCTGAGCTACATTCACCATGAACGTATTTCCAGTCCATCGGCTCAGTCGCCGATTCCCTTATTGGAATTTCAATTCTTGTCGTACCCCTGGCTCCTCAGAATCTGATTGGACGATGAATCGGCGAGGCATGTTTTCACGGCGGACCGGCGGTGAGTCTTCCAGCCCCGCCGCCATCTCTCTTCTTCTAGCTCTTCTTGCATCGTTCATGAACTTGCTCCTGAATTCCTTCATCTTTCTTTTGTCACCGAAAGACATTCTTGACAAGTATTGACCAGAAAACTCAAACTTGAATGAGAGAGAGAGAGTAACTCGCCGGTGATGAGAGAGAGTAACTCGGTGAGAGAAATTAACTCGGAGGGAGAGAGAGTTTGTTCGCTTGAGTGGTTGAAAGTGAATGATGAATACGATGAGGGTTGGGTTCTTCTTATAGGCTATATTGTAGGTGAGGAGGAGACAATCTTGGGAGTGTGAAGGAGACAATTTTGGGTTGATAAGGGACACAATCGCGGTTCCCGAATTGCTCTCCATTCGTCTTTGATTTTGGCATGATCCGGACCGTCCAATTTGAATTTTGAATCCTTGACCGATTTCAGCCCTTGGATCAGCCCAACCTTGACTTGACCATCCCTAGATTTTAGCAAAAAGAGGTTGGTTCGTGGCCCCCACTTAATGAGCTGGAACCAAATCAAGTTTTGTCTTTTTGTGCTCCTCAGCAAAACTCCTCGCTCGACCTCCTCGCCGCATACATCAATGCCCGACTACCCATTCAGAAAAATCCAAGATTGAACTGCTCTTTTGCTTCCCTCGGATTATCTTTGTCAAAATTTTATCACTCCTTGTTATGTTGCCTCTGAGGGTTATGTGTGAGGCTTACTCTTTCTTGGCTTAATGAGGGTATTACTTCCTCAAATTTTGCCAAGAGTGTAGCCAAGGCTCCGTGAACCTGAGATCAGAATTCTAAACACCCAATAACAACACCAATAAACTAGCAAAGATTGTTCTTAAAATTTAAACAAGGCTAAATTAATTTTAAACAAAATTAGAAAGAGTTTTCAAAAGTAAAGGATAGACATGGGATTCCCTCCCAAGTGGGCTTGTTTAGAGTCACAAACTCGACTCTTCATACACCTCTAAGTATGAGTTTGCAAAGGGAACCAGAGCTCCCTTGTTCGCATCCTCGTCCATCCGCTCTATTGTTCCTTCAATCTCAAAGCATTGCCCGTCGATCGTAGGCTTATTTCTTCCTTCTTTTAAGTCAGACATCATACCAACCCCTTCTCCAACCTTTAGTTCAATGGTCCTATTATGTACATCAATCAAAGCTCCCACTGTTGCTAAGAAATGTCTACCCAGCAGTTGTGGATCAGTAGGTTCTTCATCCATCTATAATACCACAAAATCAATAGGAATCAGCAAACTTCCAACATTTATTGGTACATCCTCGAGCAATCCCCTCGGCTTCCTCGTTGTTCTGTCTGCGAGGACCAAAGAAATTTTGTAATCCTTGAAGTTTGAGTATCCCAGCTTTTGTGCAATGATTAGTGGGATCAAGGTGATAGATGCTCCAAGATCACACAAGCAGTTGATGAATGTAACGTACCCTACTGCACATGGTAGTGTGAAGCTTCCCAGATCACCTAATTTTTCCCCAATGAACCTTTCCTTTGATGTGGAAGAATTGGTATCAATACCGATCCAGATGATCGGATCCCAACAGCCATACATTCCTCTTCTCGTTCCATAAGTGAGTTCTTCAAAAATTTCTTGTATTGCGGAATTAAAGCAAAAGCATGTAAGATAGAAATCTTTACCTCTATATCGCTTATTTGCTTGTCAAAAAGGACCTTTTGTTTTTCTGCTTGGTTCTTCTTTAAACGTGAAGGGACAGATGCTTTGGCTTTGGTTGCAACCACTGGTGCAACTACTTCTGTCAAATTTAGGTTGGAAATGTCTGGTTCTTCTCCTTGCTGCACAGGCAGGTGAGGGCTCTCCTTGAGTTGTGCAGTTTTCCCAGCAGTCAGATCATCATCACCCTCTCCTCCCGGCTCAGGCCTTCGAGGTGTGTCTCTGAGTTGTACACATCCAGCTTTGGTCTTGGATTGTTCTGCCCTCCCCCTAGCTTGAATAACGCTGTCCTCAGCGTTTTCTTTCTGTCCAACCACTGATGGGAGCACCTTTCTGGTTCGAAGAGTGATTGACTGAGCCATATACTCCTTTGGGTTTTGAATGGCTTTTCCAGGTAGCTGACTGGTAGTCATAGTAGATGACAATGCTTGATTACTTTCCACATACTTCAGTCGTGCGTTGAGGGTTTCAAACTTGCAGTTGAGGTCACTATAGCTTGCATCAATTCGGCTATGTACCTCGCCAAACTTAGTAGTGGTCATCTCTGCTTGGTGTGCGGTTTGGCTTTGCAAAATTTGTTGGAGCATATTCATCATGTTCGGTTATTCTTCTTTTGTTGTCGGAGGTTGTGTTGAAGCTGGTGCCGGCTTAAGGCTCTGCTGCCATTGTTCCTTGAGTATCCAAGCTTGTTGCTTCGGTGGATACACTTCATCCTGAGGGTTAGCTACATTCGTGCTTCGGTAGCTCAAGTTTGGGTTCTGTTTTTAATTGACCCACGGCTTAGATCCACTTTGATTTTGAACAAAAAAAATCTCCTCCAGTTGCTCATCTTTGCCTTCTTGTACCATTTCCTCTTCCACAAGGTTGATCTGTTTGGTGTGCACCATGAGCAACTTATCCAGCTTCTCATGAACTTGCTTCAACTCTTTTCTTGCGGAAGTATCTGAATCTGAGGTTCCCCTGACAGCTCGGTCATACTCCTCGACATACTGACCATCTTCTAGGGCAGGGTTCTCTATTAAGGCTCTTCCTTTGTTGATTTCCTGTTGTAGAAAACTCCTTTGACTTGCGGTGTCCAACAACATACGTATCCTTAGATGAAATCCTCGGTAGAAGTTGCTGAGGATTGTATCCTCCCGGAAGCCGTAACGAGGACATTGAGCTTGATAGGAGTTGTATCTGTCCTATACCTCGGCCAATGACTCGTTGGTCTGTTGGACGAAGTTGGATATGCTGTTCCGAAGCTTTGTCGTCCGTGAGTTGGAGAAAAACTTGGTAAGGAGCATGTGCTCGCACTCCAGCCAAGTTGTGATTGATCCGGTGGGAAGGAGTTTTTCCCATTGATGTGCTCTATCCCCTAGAGAGAAGGGAAAGAGCCTGAGATTCAGCGCATCTTCACTCACTCCATTGATGCAAGTGAGTGAGCATAATATCTCGAACTCGTCGAGATGGTTGAGGGGGTCCTCCGAGGGTAGGTCGTGGAATTTGTTGTTCTGGACCATGGAGATCAGTCCACTCTTGATCTCAAAGTTATTGTTCTGGATCGCTGGTGGTTGGATCCTGTTATGTATTGTGTGTGTACTCAGGGCATCGCTTGCACCAATACAGCAAGGACGACAAGCTGGGTTTTGTGCTCGCGCCTGGTGGGAACCCTCATTGACCAATGGAGGTGTTCCATCTGTCATTATTCCCGGTGTGGTGTTGTCCAGATCTGTTTGCTGTTGCTGCATTCTGGTATGCTCTCGTCTGATTTCACGAGTGAGCTGGTTGATGTCGACGGTGGATGGTGGAAGGTGGTGAGAACCTTTCGACCGTGTGTGCATCAACCGACTAAGCTATACTGGTTACTAGCACAACTCACAGGATTTGACGTGAGGGTACTGATTCTATGTCTGTATTTGGTACCTCATGCTGAGGGTTACCTGCGAGGCCTACAAGGACGGAAACAATAACTTGTCAATAAAGTGGAAGCTTGGTCCTTATAGATCCAAGCTGAGTGAAACAAAGACAAGTGACAATAGTAATAACACTAAACCTGATCCTAAGACTAGCAAATTATAAATTGGAACAAGCAAAACTGATTTGGCAACAGTGTTAATTTGATAAAATGGTTTTTTCGGTCCTTAAGATCAAATCATTGAATATAGGATAAGTAAATGGGATTTGTCGAACCAATACTTAGAAATTGCTTGCAAAAAATCTATCTAATACTAGACCTTAGTTCAAGCAATCTATCAATCTCTCACAAAGATAGGCTGCGATATCAAGTAAGCTTGCAATCTAAATAATATGACTAAATAAGCTAAAAGACAAAATAGAAACAGAACTTAAAAATTCAAAACCGAGAAATGCATCAAAAACAGAGTATAACAATTGCAATAGATGAAAATAAGGTTAAAAGCATATATCTAAAGGATAGGGAGGGTTTGATCGGCGGTAAACTCGCTGATCCAAACTTGACGCACTATATTAAGCGATCCCTAGACCGGGATGAGGTTAGATCAGCCCGTTCTCACAGTGAAGATCCCTAACCAAATTGGATGATCCATTACGGCGCTAGCTGCGATAATACCGAATCAGAACCTTTGAGTTCAGCCCAATACATCTAATAGTTGATCCACATACTAGAGCTCTCTTCGGTGGATCAAACCATCACTCACATGGCACTTGGTCTCCGATTCTTTGGCGCTAGCCTTAGGTCATGGCCCAAATCAGATCTCTCTTGATTAGGGAGAGATCAGCATTAAGCCTAACCATGTGCGAAGAGATCGGAGTTAGATCATGGTTCGCACGGCGAGGGAATCGGTGGATTCACCTCCGACCTTCCTATCCTCGAGATCCACAAGGATCTACTCGCGCCTCATGGGTTGAGAGCAGAGGAGTAAGGAAGATCTAACTTGCATAAACATAAAGAACATAAAAATAAAAAGCAGAAAGTAAAGATGAAGATCAAACTTAATTTATTCCATTAAATGCATAAACATAAAGAGTACCTTAAACAAGCATAAATGAAAGCAACAATGAAATACAGAGAGTTTTTCAGCTAAAACATCAGATAAAATGATAAGAGATTAATTATAGGGTATTTATAGGGTCATTTGCGTAACCCTAATGTTCAAACTGACCTAAGTCGGTAAACTAGGAATCTTGCCATCGGAGTCCTTGCGCGAGCTTGGACATCGAGGAGTGGTTCTTGTCTTTGCCCTCGGGGTTTGAGACTGAGTGAACGGTCCGAGTATAATAGATTGATATTTCCTCGCGGCAGATAGGTCAAGGCTGGTGACTGAGGCATCTTTTCTTGAGCGTTCTGAGCAGTTCTCGCCTTGCGATCCACGAGGTAGTGATCCGAGTTTGCACGATCTTTTCCTCCTAGCAGCTGATCAAATTGTCCTTAGCTCCTGTTTTAGCTCTTTTTTCTCCTTTTCTTAGAAAAAACTCCAAACTCCAAATGAAAGTGCAAAAAGCGCAAAACTAACCTAAACGGACCTAAGTGCATGGAAAATATAGCTAAATGGATGCAAAACTAACTAAAACAAGGCTCTAAAACCATCAAAAATCACACACATCATCCTCCTTAGGTGAGCAATCAATCCTTAACCGTGATAGCTGATGTTAAGGTTGATTATGGACATATCAGACCCGATCAATAATGCATAGTAGCTTCTTGGTACCAACGATAGTTAGGATCACTGGGTTGCTGGATATAGTAATTGATACCACGATAGTGGATTGGTTATAAATTTATGTCTGAGTTGAGATTGTTGAATGAATGTTCCCTGAATAGTTTTCTGGTTCGAATTTCCTTGTTTCCCGATGAACTTCCTAAGCTTGGTGTTTTAAATTCATTGATTATTAATCTTTAGTTTTATTTCAATTCATTTTATAACCAATTCATTTTATAACTTGGTCCTTGTGGATACGATCCCTAGATTACTACTCGATTTGTTGTGCACTTGCAGTAGAGATATAGGGTTAAACCTGAGTAACATTAAGTTTTTAACGCTGTTGCCGGGGACCAATATTGCCGTCTTTCGATTAACTACTGAACTTTCGTCTATGACATCTTTTATTTATGTTTGTTTTTGTTTCTTTGTTTTTTTTTCTCAGAGTATAACTTCTATGGACAATCGTGAGGATTGCATGATTGGTCAACAGGACCAGGATCAGAAAGCTACTGTGGAAAAGTTAATGAGAGAAATAGAAGAGCTGAAAAGAGAGCGAGATGCAAAGGCTCAACACCGAGCTATCGGGGAAGTGGATACTCCTCATATCCACTACCAGAATCGATCAGCGATTTCTATACCTCCATTGCATGGGGTTACCTATGAGTTAAACCCACAGTTGATAGCACTCATTAGGCAGTTTCAATTCCATGGTTTTCCAGCTGAAAAACCCAATGGACCACATAGAGAATTTCGAAGAGATATGTAGCACAACAGCACCAAGTGGGATTCCTGAGGATTATGCTAAATGCAAGCTCTTCAAGTTCTCATTGGAAGGTAAAAGTTTGAGGTGGATCAAGTCTCTTCCTCCAGCTTAGTTGACTTCTTGGGATGAGATTATAGATACCTTCTTAGATCACTTCTTCACCAAATGTAAGACCAATCAGCTCAAAAATCAGATTTCGTACTTTCAACACCATGAAGATGAGTCCTTTAGTGGTGCTTGGGAATGTTTCAAAGGGTACAAGAGACACTGTCCGCATCATGGGTTTAGTGATGATCAGATTTTGACATTCTTCTATGGAGGTGTGAATTGGGAGTACAGGCGATTGTTGAACGCCTATGTCTTGATCAACAATCTGGCTGCAAGTTCAAGTGATCTAAGCACGGTTAAAGAACCTTTTAGCGATGATGAATTAGAAAGTTTTTTGTCACTGAAGATTGATGAAATTATTGAGAAGCTAGATGAATTCATTGCAACAAGGGGACTCAAGAAGAAGAAGATGGTTGTGCATAAATGTGAGACACAAGTAGAGATGGATACAGGGTATTCGGATTCAACATTGATGTCTAACAACTTTTACTTACCATCTAGTCAACTATCTACACCAAATAGTTCCTCAGGTAGTAGTCAAGATGAGATTAAGTCTATGTTACAACAACTCATACAGGGACAGCATCACACCACGTCTGAGATGAATGCAAAGTCGGATAAGCTGTACACAAAACTTAACTCAAAGTAGGACTATGTCACTGCTCAGGTACAACAATTGAGTCATCTCCTTCCCATTATGAAAGCTATCAAGAATGTAATGCTTTAGCATTAAGAAGTGGCAAGCACCTAGAACCTCCTGTGAGGAAGCAATCAGGAAAGGATGTGATGATAGATATTGAGGATGACAAGAATAATAAAGGAAAAAGGGATGATTCTGATCTACAGGGAGAGTGATCGATCAATCCCATGGACGATTGATCGATCGACAATGCTGAACAGAATGCTATGCCGAAACAAACTCCATAGGACCTAGTGGTTCCAAGTCAGAGATCAGCTACTGTTCTAGATCAATCAATCGACAATGCTGAACAGAATGCTATGCCGAAACAAACTCCATAGGACCTAGTGGTTCCGAGTCAGAGATCAGCTACTGTTCTAGAGAGGACCTATGTACCAAAGCCTCCATACCTCATTCCACCAAAGAAATCTCGAAAAGATTTGGAAGTTGCTAAGTGCAAAGAGATGCGTGCGGATTTAAATGTGAGGTTACCTTTTGTTGATGCTTTGCAGATTATGCCATCCCTTAAGAGATATGTAAAGGGGCTGGTGACAAACAAATTTATAGGAGAAGAGAAGGTTATGATGATCACTTCAGGACTGCTGTAATGTACTTTAAAACAAACTGCCCAAAAAGGAAGAAGACCCTGGACGATTTGTGCTTTCGATAGAGATTGGGTTTCTTGTGTTTACAAAATCTCTTTGTGACCTTGGTTCAAGTGTTAATCTAATGCCATATTATGTAGCATTACGGCTTGGGTATACAGATTTCAAGAGTACTAGGATTTCTTTGATCTTTTCTGACCGTTCGGTCAAACTCCCAGTTAGTAGTCTTGAAAATTTACATGTGAAGATTGGGAATGCTCTTGTGCCAACAGACTTTGTGGTTCTTAAACTCGATGAAGATAATAAGGATCCTTTGATTTTGGAGAGGCAATTTCTTAGGACTATAGGAGAAATGATTGTTGTAAAGAATGGTAGAATCAACCTCCATTTAGGTGATATGGTTATGAGATTCGAGATGGACAGAATGCTGAAAAAGCCTATGCTTAATGGGATGACATTTATGGTCGATGCTTCTGAAGAGATCACAGATCAAGTGACTGATGAGATTCTAACTGAGGATCCTCTTGATGTAGTACTCACAGGGACAGATTCAGAGTATGGGTTTCTCAATGAGGAAGCAGCTAGCTATGCCAAGATGTTGGATTCGAGCAAGACAATTGAGCAGATGATCGCTTATTTAGCCTTGGATGTACCTAAGCCATCGATCACATCATCTCTGGACAATCCTTGGAGCGAACTTAAACCTCCTAAGGTCGAGCTTAAAACACTTCCTGTAGGGCTAAGGTATGCTTTTCTTGGGCCTAATTCGACTTATCCTGTAATTATCAATGCTAAGTTGAACAATGCTGAAACTACTTTACTGTTATGCAAACTTCATAAATATCATAGAGCAATAGGCTATTCCATAGATAATATTCCCGGAATCTCTCATGAGTTGTGTATGCATAGGATTCACTTGATAGATGAGTCTAAGACCTCCTTAGAGAACCAAAGGTGTTTGAATCATAACCTTAAAGACGTTGTTAAGAAAGAGATTATGAAACTGTTAGAAGTAGGAATTATATCCACTATATCTGATAGTAATTGGGTCAGCCTTATTCATGTAGTGCCTAAGAAAAGAGTGTGATTGTAGTTAATAATGAGAACAATGAGTTGATACCTACTAGAAATGTTACAGGACATATGATGTGTATCGATTTTAGGAATTTAAATTCTACGACTAGAAATTATCATTTTCCATTGCCCTTCAACGATCAAATGCTTGAGATATTGGCTAATCATTCTTACTACTATTTTTAGATGGTTGTTCAGGTTTCTTTCAGATTCCTATCCATCAAGACGATCAAGAAAAGACCACATTCACATGTCCTTATGGCATCTTTGCTTATCGCAGAATGCCATCCGGTTTGTGTAATGCACCAGCGACTTTTCAGAGCTGCATGATTTCCATTTTTACTGACATGATTGAGGATATTATGGAAGTGCTTATGGATGACTTTTCTATATATGGTTCTTCTTTTGCTGGTTATCTTTCTAATCTTTGCAGGGTACTTCACTGATCTGAGGAGAAACACCTAGTGCTGAATTGGGAGAAGTGCCACTTCGTGGTTAGAGATGGAATATTCATAGGACACAAGATATGTGGGAATGGTATAGAGATCGACAAAGCCAAGATCAAGATCATGACCAGCCTGAAACTACCAACCACTATGAAGGTGCTGAGGAGTTTTCTAGGTCATGCAGGTTTCTATAGAAGGTTCATCAAGGATTTCTCAAAGTTGGCCAGACCTTTCACACAACTGTTGTGCAAGGATGTCAAGTTCAATTTCACTAAGGAGTGTGAAGAAGCTTTCTTCACATTGAAGGTAGCTTTAGTGAGTGCACTAGATTATGCAGCCACCAGATTGAGACTTACTGCTTGAGATTATGTGTGATACAAGTGACTATGCAGTTAAGGCTGTTTTGGGGAAGAGAAAAGACAAGAAATTGCATGTGATATACTCTTCTAGTCGAAATTTGGATGATGCTCAAAGGAAGTATGTTACAACAAAAAAGGAATTGTTAGCTATTGTCTTTGCATTCAAAAAGTTCAGGTCATATCTGGTTGGTTCTAAGGTGATTGTTCACACAGATCAAGGAGCATTGAAGTATCTCCTCTCCAAGAAGGATGCAAAACCTAGACTTCTTTGATAGGTTCTCCTCCTTCAGGAGTTTGATCTTGAGATCTGAGACAAACGAGGCATAGAGAATGGAGTGGCTGGTCACTTGTCAAGGCTTTGGGTAAATGACAGGGTACCTTTGGATGACGGTTTACGTGAAGAGCAGGTCTATTCTATTCATACCACATCAAGAACAGCTCGTTCATCTGCTCATGTTATGCGGGTTCCAAGTACACCATGGTTTGCTGAGATTGCTAACTACTTGGCTGCAGATGCTGAGCCTCCTATGTTTCACGGTTATAGGAAGAAGAATTTCCTTCGTAACATCAGACACTACTATTAGGATGCACCTTATCTTTACAAGCAGTGTGCTGATGGAATTTTTAGACGATGTGTAACTGACGATGATGTTTTAGGGATTTTGTTTCATTGTCATGGTTCTTCTTATGCATGACACTTTGAAACCTTCAAGACAATTTCGAAGGTACCACAGGCTGGTTTTTGGTGGCCAACCATGTTCAGGGATGCTCATGCTTTCCTCTCAAAGTGTGACTCATGTCAAAGACAAGGGAATATTAGAAAAAAGGAATGAGATGCCTCAGAATTCATACTCAAAGTTGAGGTTTTCGATGTTTGGGGAGTTGATTTCATGGGATCGTTTCCGAGTTCTTCAGGGAATCAGTACATCCTTGTAGCAGTCGATTATGTTTCCAAATGAGTAGAGGTGCTGGGCAGCCCAACAAACGATGCTAAGGTTGTAGTGAAGATGTTCAAGCATGTTATCTTTCCTAGGTTTAGTGTTCTGCGAGTTGTTATCAGTGATGGTGGTTCTCACTTCATCAACAAGACATTCAATGGTCTTCTAAGGACGTATGGAGTCCATCACAAAGTAGCTACACCATATCACCCACAGACAAGTTGAAGTTTCAAACCGAGAGATCAAGAGTAATATACAAAAATTGTTTGTTCGTCGAGGAAAGATTTGTCTACAAAACTCTATGAAGCTCTTTGGACATATAGGACAGATTACAAGACTCCTTTAGGTACATCTCTGTTCCATCTGGTCTATGGGAAGTATTGTCACCTGCTAGTTGAGCTTGAGTACAAGGCTCATTGGGCTATAAAGCATTTGAACTATGATATCACGTCAGCAGCCAAACGAAGAACCTTGCAGCTACATGAGTTAGAAGAGATCAGGCACTTGGCCTATGACAACTCGAGTATCTACAAGGAAAGGACAAAGGCAGCACATGATAATTGTATCCTTTGTAGAAGTTTTGCTCCTAATGATTTAGTTCGTTTGTTTAATTCTCGTCTGAAACTTTTCCCTGGAAAGCTTAGGTCAAGGTGGTCAGGACCTTTCACCATCAAGGAAGTGCGCCCCTATAAAGCTTTAGTATTGTTCGATGGAAAGGGAGGCGAGTTTGTTGTGAATGGCCAACATTTGAAGCATTACTTTGCCAAGGAGACTTCTGTTCCCTTGACTAATGTTCCACTGAACTAAGGGCCTTCAAGTCAAGTTAATGACTTTAAACAAGTGCTGAGTGGGAGGCAACCCACTAGTAAGTTTTTATATTTCATTTTGCATTCTTTTGTTATTATTTTTGCTGTTTCATTTTGTTTGGTCTCAGGGAAAAGGAAGAGATTAATCGATCAATCACTTGATTGATCAATAAAGGATAGAAGACGGGTTTGCACATGATTCAACAATCGACCAAACTTATTGGATCGATCAATTGGGAACTCCATGCTACATGCGCTTGATCGGTAGATTGATCCTGAATCGATCTACAGATCGATCAACCCCTGATCGATCGCTCACAGTTAGAGATCGTTTGATCAGGGTATAGGTTCATTGATTCCAATCCTTTCCTTTGATATTCCTAATTTTTGTTCCTTTTATGCGAGTTTTTCTTTCTCACTCTTGTTATCACACCGGGAAGGTGCGAAATACGTCTGGGGAAGGATACTCATTGTTACTAATTCACATCTTGATTACTTGTTATCTTTTTGATGTCTAAAAATCGATTGCTTAAGACTATGATTTTTGAGGATTGTTGCATGTCGTGACTAATTACAATCAATGTTTGTTTGTCAGGGATTGATTGACTATTGAAAATCCTAGAAACTTTGCACTACTTCAGTACCACCAATATCCATGTCGGTTTTTCAATGGATCTTGTGTCGGCATCACCCCCTAACTTGACTTAATCTTCTTGTCAAGAGGATTCGTATGCATCGGATCGGATTCCTCTTTTCAGTCCTGAAAGACTTATCTATGTGAGTATGGTTCCCGTCTCTTATTTATGTCATGGTATGTTGTACTAAAATTAAAGTGACTAGGTTGATAAAGTTGTGCATGCCGTAAGCCATGGGTAAAATTTCTCCAATGACGCTGCTTGTGTTTATGTAATGATGGTGTCGATTTCTTAAACATTTTAGCTTACCGAGTGGAACTCCAATGAAGCTACTCTTTTCACATTCTTTAAGTTACTAAAGAACCAACCAATAAAAAATACAATGATACCCTAGGTAAGTAGGGAAAAATTGGTTGTGCAGCCGATAGAAAAAATAAAATGATACCCTAAATAAGTAGGGAGAAATCGGCTGCAAAGTGAAGAAAATGAGAGAAAAGGAACCATAGGAAGATAGTCTTAGTGTTCGGATTATGGATGGAAAAGAATCCATGTGTCTCTTGATCGATATTCCCTTGATGTGACCGCACTTAGAAGCTTTAGGAAGTCGATATGGTGAACTTGGATTACTTGCTTGGATTGTGGAGTTCAGCTTGGGTAGTTGTCAAAGTATGGGGAAAGTACAAGGTGGTCTGGATTCTGACAGATAAGTGTTGTGTGGTTTACTATGGGATTGATATGCAGTGCTCTAATGATGAATGAGTTCTTTGGAGTGGAATCTTTCTTTCGGTATTTACTTTCTTTGCTGGAGGACAACCAAGAAGCTAAGTCTGGGAGAATTGATATACCTCATTTTTATCGGTTATGAGCTCATTAATCCACATGTTTTTAGAATGTTTTTTTGCTTTGTAGAGTTTTTTCACGTGGAAAACAAGTTAAATTCGGATTATACCCTCAAAGCTAGGTCAATGATGAATCAGAGCAGTTTTTATAATTTCAGTCGTAGAGCAGCGATCGATCGATCCACACCCTTGATTGATCGATCCTCGATGTTCAGCAAGAGCTGCACTCGATTCATTGATCGACCAAGACCTTTTGGAGATCAAGCATTCAACCTTGATCGATCGATCCACACCCTTGATCGATCGATCCTTGAAGCTGACAATAAGAACCTAATTTTTCCTATTTTGCACCTACGATTTTTAGGACCTATATAAGACCAAATTTCATTATTTTTGAGAACACCCGTTGTTACATGATCAGAACCTGTACTTGAGTTTTTGGGAGAAGAATTTTGATCCCCACATAATTGGAGAAGAATTCTAAAACCCGCTTATTTCAATACAATTTACTTTTATGCTTTTCATTATGTTTTGCAATTTGATCTCCTTCACCATGTCTGAGTAGTTCTCCAATCAAGTTTAGGATTTTCTAGGGTTGCAGGGAATTAATGAATTAGGAACAAATAGGTATTGCTTGATGTGTTCTCAACCTAATCGACAACCTTAATGCTTAAATTGGAGTAGCTAACTAATCTATGATATTAGGTTACCTAACATTCCAAAAGCTTGTTAGGAATTTGATCCTCCTTAGGTGAGAAATCAATCCTTAACCGTGATAGCCAATGTTAAGGTTGATTGTGGACATATCAGACCCGACTGATAATGCATAGTAGCCTCTTTATACCAATGGTAGTTAGGATCACTAGGTTGTTAGATATAGTAATTGATAATACGATAGTGGATTGGTTATAAATTTATGTCTGAGTCAAAATTGTTGAATGAATGTTCCCTGAATAGTTTCCTGGTTTGAATTCCCTTGTTTCCCGATGAACTTCCTAAGCTTGGTGTTTTAAATTCATTAATTCTTAATCGTTAGTTTTATTTCAATTCAGTTTATAACCAACTTACTATTTGTCTTAGCTCTAGTTTAGTTTTAGAATTAATAGTGTGATAACTTGGTCAGTGTGGATACGATCCCTAGATTACTACTCGATTTGATGTGCACTTGCAGTAGAGATATAGGGTTAAACCTGAGTAACATCATACCCTAGGACGTGCGGAGTGTGAATTAGGTGTATCACCTGCTCCAATAGTCCTAGGCCTTTGAGTTTGTGGCCTAAGTGTAGTAGGTACACCATAATCTGACCCTGCTGGTGTATAGTAGTCTATCACAAATCAGTAACTCAACCCAGATAGCAGAGCTCGAAGTTGTAGCAGCGAGTCTTCGCTGCAAGTGCAGGAGAGAGTGCAGCAGAAACTGGGCCTTGGGGTTATATCTGTGAGGGTCACCTTCGAGGGGCCCTGTAACTCACCACAAACAATGAAAACAGGTTAGTAATACTTGTATCCACAAAAAGTAACCAAAATTTGGTCTCAAATGAAATTCCTAATTGAAGCTAGTTTAAACCGATATGACAACAGTGCCAATTTGATAAACAGATTTTTGCTCTCTGTTTATGCAAATATGTTGTAGTACAATACGTATCAATCCATCTCGGTTAATAGCAGGCAATCAAGATTCACTCAGCCTATCTATTCCAAGCCAAATTCAATGAAAAGGATTCTGTCAAAACCACTTCTAATAAAAGCAAAATAGAGCAGTCAAAAACAGAGCATTAGACTAAAAACAGGGCATAAAGAAAACAGAGAAATAAGCTAAAAACAGAGCATGAAATTAGATTAACAACAACAAGGTAAATAACAATGGAAATGGAGGCTGGGCAATGAGAGTGAGGCCAATGGTCTATGCTTAGCTAGGGGACTCTAAATTGCTTAACAAACCATTCAGGAATCAATCTCAAGCAGTGTATTCAACACAATCAATGTCATTTTCATGAACAATGAACTTTGCTCAATTAAAATGGACCTAACTCTCATTAGCAAAATAAAATCAAGCAAGCATTAAGAAACAATCCATAAAAGCCAATAATCAATCTAAACAGTCAATCTCTTAACCTAGAAAAGATTATCTCAGAATTTAGTTTAGTCAAGCATTTCATCAAACACCTGGTGGGCGGATGAATGCAAAGGGCAGATTTCGAATGTCTAATAAGAAAGCAAAATTAAGAACACTAAATTTGATGAGATCCCATTTGTTCTAAGCTTAAGCAACCTAGATTCGCCTAGTTCCACATAGATCTACCTCATTTCCTCATTACCCAAAGAAATCTACTCTAACTTCATAAGAAAATGCAAAAACCCAGAAATTAAAATAAATGGCATGATAAAAAAGAGCAGAAAGAAACGAACAAGATTAACGAAACAAAAATTGCATAAACTCAAACATCCAACAAAGATCTCAGGAATAAAGTATGGATAGATGAGGGAAAAGAGAGAGAAAACTTTAAACTGAGTCAAAAGGGTAGAACGAGGCGTTTTTCTTTTTTTTGGGGGGTCTAATGGGTATTTAAACCCAATTTACATAGCCCTAAAAATAGTCAAAACGCAGAGAAAAAGTCAACAAAATGAGGCCTAGATGGAGGACTCGTAGTTGGATTTCAAGTGGTATGTGAGAGGCGTGTTTTTGGTCTTCAGAATCTGATCACCTTGTAGTCACTAAGGCGAGGAGTGGCTGCTAGGTGTGCTCGGTCGGCTATTTCTTCAGTATTCCAGCTACTCAAACCTGTCTAATCCAGTCTTGGGTTCAGGTTGAGATTGTTCTGGTCTGTGGGAGCACACCTCGCAGATGCACTGTGAGGGTTGACTTTGAGCTGTTTAGTATTTCCTTCTTAGCAAGAGTTTCTGATCAAGACTTCCACTCCAATTTGGTCCATAGTAGTCCTCACATCCATGAATGCATCCAAAGTGCTCCAAAAAGCCTCTAAAGTACCTAAAATCACTTCAAATGCAAATGCAAGTGCAAAATATGCAAAATACACCTAAAGGACTCTAAAGTTATGAAAATGCTATGCATATGGATGCAAAATAACTAGAAATATGGCTCTAAAAAGCGTTAAAATCCAGACATATCAGAGAAGAGTGCAGATGTTCTAACAAAGGCATTGTCAAAGAACAATCTTGACTACTTCATATGTAAGCTTGGAGTGTGCAGGTTTGAATCAAAGGAAAGTGTTGAAATTGATTCAAAGCTTAGACTTAATGGGGCAATGAAGTATTTTTTCATTTTTTATTTTCTAATAAATTTGGGGAGTTTCAATTTCATGGTTTTACTGTTTGACATAATGAGTTCAGGGATTAATGGATGTTAGCTACATTTCTTTCTATAAATTCATGTAATAGGTTTCAGTCTTTGACAAATAGTTGAAGAGAGAGAATAAAAGTACTATTCAGAAAACATGCTTGTTCCATTCCCTATTTGAACAAGAAAACTTGTTTTGTTCTACACTCTATTCCAACACACTTTTGTTTCAGCAACAACGATCTATCATGGTATTTTGTCGGGTTTTGTTCATCTAATTTGATATTTTGGCTTTTTCGATTTAACAAATGACAACTATAGAAAGGGTTGTATTTGAGTATTTTTATTTCTTTGATCGAATTTGGTTCAACATAGATCAAGTTTGAGTTCAAGTAGTTTTATATAAAAATTTAAAATAAATAAAGATTTCATAGATTAACTCTGAAAAGCTAAAAGCTTAATAAAAATATATTGGATACACATTCGGTTCTTAATTTGGTTCTGGTTCTGATTTGGTTTTGATTTTTTAGGTATAGATTTAGAATCTTTTTGAGTATTTTGTCGGGTTCAGTTTGGATTTAATTTCTCTGATTTGGGTCGACTGTGGTGTGGTTTTAGATTTTATGCCTAGTGATAAATTTGTGTTTTACATTCACAATAATTTTTTTAAGGGTATAATTTTAAAAAAAATTATAAGCTATAATTGGCTTATGATTTGGATCCCAAATGTAAGTTTTAAGTATCAACAATTTTCTATCATTTAGGAAGGAATATACTCAAATACATAAGGGAACAAAATTTACAATTTTCTATATTTCCTCACTACACTATATTCTTATTCTTATTTTTAAATACATACTGAAACAAGTACAAGAAGTTATTGATTAAAAAAAATTTGTTTTTTCAAAAACAAAAATTCGAATTCAACACTATAGCACGGATATAGTCCTATTTAGTAATTAAGTGATGAAAAAACATCTCATTATTATTAAACATATTTAGCTCTAAAATAAATACTTAGTTCTTGAAAATTAAAAAATGTATATATATATATATATATGTTTTCACAATAATATATATATCATAAAAATTAATTATCATAGTTATTGGTTCATTAAATGTATTACTAATCAATTAACTGATTAAAATTATCCAAAATCTTTTTGTTTAATTACATGTGGGATCATTTTCATATAGACTCTTTTTCTTGTTCCCTCTTGTTCTTTGATAAACGGTATTTTTATCGGTTTCTAGTCTGTGTTTTGTGTATTTTATTTAGTCAAAGTGTGTGGTTTAGAGTTTTTTAATTTGTTATCGAGTTTTTCAGGGCATATGACACATTGGAAGAAGATGAGCTATTTTGAGTGAAAACGAGCATATGGAAATATAGAATCATGTAGAGGCATAAAAAATTTAGCTTTCATTAGAAGGCTTCCAACCATTGGATTGAGCTTAAAGTTTGACACAAGGTAGTCACGGGAGTTATCTTTCATTTGGAGGTGGTTTGAGGGCAATCGTACAAGCAATTTGGAAAATATGTCAATTTTACATAAGATAGGTCATTCTAGCTGTGAACAGATGGGATCAACAGCATCCGGAAAAATTGCCGTTCGACCAAAAGACCGACCAGACTTGCAAGAACAATTGACCCTAAGAATGGAATCGACTTCTCCATCCCAGATTGACTTAATCTAAAGTGTTCTCTAAAGTGGTCTCTATATATTGCTGAGTTTAATGCTTAGGTTAGTTTGATTACCTAGCTTATGATAATATGATTTTTAGCTCACCTAAAGTATTTGTTAGATGCTTGAAATAGCATAGATGAGCAATTAGTCATTAACCAATCAAAGTTAATGTTAAGGCTAATTGTGGACTTATCAAATCTAATCAATAATGTGTGTTTAGATCTCTAGGACCAAATGGCAGTTTATGATTCTAGGTTACTAGATTTGTCGATAACACGACATTGGGTTTGCTATATTTTTATGTTGTGTCGAGAATTGGTTATAATTTGTGCCCAAAATAGTTTACTGATTTCAATAATTTATTTCCTAATGAGATTCCTGAACTTGGTGCCTTTATTTATTTATTTTCCCATCGTTTATTTCTTTTTTTGTTTAGTTTCCATCACAACAACTACTTTGTCTCTTCTTAGCTTAAGTTTGATCTGTAGATTGATAGTGTAGTAATTTGAGCTTCGTGAATTCGATCCCTAATGTATTATTCCGTTTGTTGTGCACTTGCATTTGTTTTTAGAGGCTAAAACTCGTGAAATCATTCTTGCAAAAAGTTTGTTTCCACATTCTCTCTATATGTCCTATTATTATCAAATTGATGTCATGAAGTTGCATTATCAAAATCTTGAATTGAGAAATACGAAAGAAATTATATAATCCACTTGTGATGATGATGTTTTGTGCCTCCACATTATATCCTGAAAACTCTAATAAAATCCTCCATTTTTCTTCTAGACTCTAAATATTTGTTCGATAACTGAGCGGAGCAGAGAATGCCACCGATTAAAAAATCATATTCACCTCTCATGGGAAAGACAATTTGAAATTGTATAAAATGGTATCATTAACCTCTATATTTAGCTAAAATCCTTGAATTTTTTCATAACCAGAATCTATAAGATAATACTTCAAGGGCATGCTAATTGAAAAAGTCTGGTCACGCTCCATTGCATAAAACAAAACTCTAGAATAATGAATTGATCCAGGACATCCTACACATATATAAGTGAGTAACATATCATAGAAAACCACTTTGATCTCTTATGAGAAAAATTTTTAATACCCTTTTTGGAGCTTCCACACTTATATAAAGTTCTTGTTTCGATAATTCTAAAGTAGGAGTAAGAAGTAATTGCTTCATGTACCGAGTATGAAGCCTCGTTTCCAATAGTTGCGAATAAAATTTCAACCATCGCACCTTAGGGACTTTCATTCCATTATGTGTAGTTCAGAGAGCCTAAGCAGAAGCTTAAAAGTTGTAGTATAAAATTTCTCAATTCTGGTTCTCTGCCAACATAATAATACTTGTTTGGGAATGTCTCTTACAAAAACGAGTCAGTTTTGCACCAGCTACTATCATTATACAATGAGTTTTATTAATTGCACCGATGAAAATATTAAAATAAGGCTAATAATGAGTGTCCTATGGTAGTCCTCGAAGAACTTGACGTAGTTGCTTTGGATATTTCTTCTTGAGTAATCTCCCGGCTAATTTTTAGCATTTTTTAGAAACTCTTTAAATTTACGTCCAATAGTCTTGTGTGCACTTCTTAATAACAATCCAACAGAATGTTATGTCATGTTACGACCACATATCACCAGAAACATTACCATAATTTATTCCACGGATATGCTTTTGCGCATTTAATCCTAAGTTTTTAATGTAATGTCTCACAAAGATGTGTAAACTCTATATGCATCCTCAAAAGATGTAAACAACACTCGGATAATTATAAATCAATGCATCAATGTTGCGCCATCCTAAGCCCCATTTAATCCTCATTGATTGTATATTATAATAGTTCTTGTAGTATTATTTCAGAAGCTTAAAGAGTGATTCCATAATATTCACATGCTCCAAGAAAAGTAGTTCAAGTTGTTCATCTTCTCTTTGATTATGAAATCTACGTGAATGCAATTCGATAATGTGCATAACCAAAACAAACATATATTCATTAATTATACTTAAAAAAAATACAAAAACTACTAATATAACTTAAAAATATAGGTATTCTATTTAACACATAAAATAGAAATACCATTAATTGTTTTAATTTTCTTCATTATTATCATTGTTTTCTATAGTACGAAAACGTTCATGTACAAAGCTGTAGAACTTGGTCTATTCGCCATATTTTTTCCATGAACTCTTAGATTTGGAGACAGACTAAATTGTGGGTTAGAATTTTAAATTCATGTCTTATTATAAATGGGTTTGGAGAACCATAACCGATATTATATGCACCAACAAAATTTGAAGTCCCTCAAATGTTTGAAGTACCAACACTACGAGTAATGAATTGTGAAAATCCTCCCATCCCTAGAGATCATGATCCTCTACCAAAGGATCCTCTAATACTTAGCCTACTAAAACACTAACTTAACATTTCTACTAACTACTTTGGAAAGTACCATTGTGATCGCAACATGTTACCCATCTATAAAATAAATCATGTCTTCATTATTTTTGAGTAACACAAACTATTTTTTCTCAAAATAGACCCCTTAAAATTTCTGATGATACCCACTAAAAGTCTGTGAGTTTCTCTATGTCTTGTAACTCATTCAATTTTAACCAAGATTCACGCTCATAATCCCATTTCGCTTGACTACATATATTGAATGTTTGGATTGGACTTTGCATATTGGCAAGGTATGACTCGATATTAGTTAGATTTGTGTCCATAATAGTTTTTCTTCGTGAAATTTGAGTGGCTTTCCGACTAGATTGACCTATTATTCTTCTAGTGGTTCTATCACCTCTGTTACCATCTTGTTTAGATCGTTGTTGATGTCTAGGTATCTTAATCAGCTTGTCGACATAATGAAATGAGTTTCCACCAATAGTTAAGGTTGAAATTTACTTTCAAAATTGAGTTCTCCTTGAGTTTCTTGTACAATATCAACAAAAAATTCTGCTTCTTCATCAAATTATCTTCATCATCATTTTCAACTATGTCATCTCTTTGACTGGCTAAAATCATATTGTCGTTGTAATACTTACACTTTTTGCATCAACTCAATGTGTGGTAAAAGATTATTTTTAAACCTTGATACACCTTTTGTATCCTATAACATAAACTCTATATGTTCCATGATATTTGATACAAAAAAATTATTTCTTAATATCATGCACATTAAAAAAATCAAACATTATGGAACATAGGGAATATGTTATTACAAGAAAATAAAAAATTAATTTTAGGTATACAATTAAAGATTTGTACATTTTTTTTATGGTCTCACCATTTTTCATCTAGAAGTATCTTATAGAAGTACTCAAATAAATGAAAGGAATGAAATATAATTTTATTTCCAATCATTCTCTCACTCTCCTAGGACTATTTTTCATATAAAATTTTCATTAAAAATTTCTAATTTCATCAAAATACTCAAAATTTATTTATCATCCTTCTTGTTTTTGTTGTGACTTTATTAACCAAATCGAAAAATTGTAGTTTGGAATAAAAGAATTTTTATAAAAAGTATTAACAATTTCTTTCCTTTTTAATAAATATTTGATCTTGAATTATTTAGTCTTGAAAATCTCTAATGGAACAACTAGTTTTGATTGTTTTATTTGAGGGATTCAAATAATTGTTTTTTTTTGTTTTGGGTGAAATCATAGAGATTCAACTTGATTTTCTTCCAACCGTAAGTATTTTAAATTAAATTTTCAAACTTTTGACATAAAATAGGTATTGTTTTACAATTGTAAGTTGGAAATTCTATCATTACTTTTCAAAAACATGCAAAAAAAATATTAACTATTCAAATCCTACAGGAAACTTCTATCAGCCAATTTTTATTTTTTGGGTTATAAAACTGATACTCTAAACTTATATATCGAAACATTAAAGTCACACAAAAATGATAAAAATTTATTGTAGAGTTCTTTTTAACCTGGTGCTCGCTGTTTCACCAGGGATTGTTACTTAATCAATCAAATAATAGATAGGAAATGCGCCAGTTTGAAAAGAAATGACTTACTTAATGATTATGTCATTAGCGGTTCGATCCATTTTTATATGAAATAGATTAAAATAATTAGATATAGAATTATGCATATGATTTTATCAATCTGAAAAGAAAAATAGTAAACATTTAGTAACTCTTAGTAACCGGTATTACAAAAGGGTCGACAATCTATTTTTCCCCCCATAGTTTCAAAAGTACCATATGTATCCAGTTCTTTGCCTCGTTAAATTTGTTCCTAATATAAGTTTTGAACATTTATTTCCCCCTCTAAAACTATTGAAAGTTAAATTTCCCCCAATGGTATAAGTCTAGTTGAAAACGATGTAACCGATACCAAATCCTTTCAAGCGTTAAATGAACCGAACAAGGACCCATTGCCTGAGACTAACCCGACCCATTGCAGGATACCAACCCTATCCGATTGAAGACCCAGTTACTTGGTTCCTCTACGTTAAACACTAAGAAATCTTCA
This sequence comes from Lepidium aucheri, assembly GCA_900406435.1. NCBI lineage: Eukaryota > Viridiplantae > Streptophyta > Magnoliopsida > Brassicales > Brassicaceae > Lepidium > Lepidium aucheri. The sequence goes on from OVBA01002856.1 coordinate 24,470, forward strand.
TACCTAATCACAATTTCAGTAAAAATGATCGAGATGTCTTCAGATTTCTTCTGGGTTTTTGATTAGAATTAGTAGGGAAAGAAGAAAATGAGCAATCTATCGAGACAATCTTCAGGTCACTCGAATTATGGGCTTAGGGTGCGAAACGTTAATGGGATTCCTTTAAAGTGCTTGTGTGGCTCTGTCGTTGTGTTAAGATTTTCAAAGTCAACTTTGTCTTCATCTCTGTGTTCAACTCTCTCTTCATCAATGTCTTCATCTTCTCTGTCTTCATCTTCAAGGATTTCACTGAGCATATCTTCATCTTCATTTTCTTCATCGTCTTCGTTCTCATTCTCAAGGATTTTGTTGTGTCGGATTGGAGCTCGTCACTCTATTTATTGACGTTCTTTTCCATATCGAAAATGTACTTCCCATGAATCTCATTCTCCAAATCTTCGATCGTCTGAAACTCACCTCCACCACGCGAAGATACTTCAGATTCGACTAATTGGGCAATTATAGTTTAACACTATTTTATGCTTAAATTAAAGTTAACTACGGTTTAGTATATCGCGATAACCAACATATATACTGTGAGGAAGAAATTAAACTTTCAATAGTTTGAGAAGGAGAAATATATATTCAAAATTTGTATTATGGATAGATTTAACTAGGCAAATAAGGTGATACATATGAATACTTTTGAAATTATGGGGGAATAGATCATTGACCCATCATTATAGTGCCGCATGAATTCGCGGGCCAAAGTTTGTAAGATCGGCTAATATCTAAAATAATCTAGCGTATTGGCGATCGGAACCTGCTATCACCCGTAAAAGAACAAGCGGTGGGGGCGACAAAGTTAGCCATGATCCAGCTATTCCGGCAGTTCATATTGATATTTTTCCTAAAGACACAAGAGATGGCCTACCTAAAATGACCTGAACAATCTTTATTTTTTCTTATTGTTTATAATATATATAAGTTTGATAGATAAATCCAAGATAAATTAACCATTAATATCTCCCAAAAAATTCTCCAGAAAACATTTGTAAATCATTGTGGAAAAAAGTAATGAAGCTAGGAATGATTAGATGGAGACACTTTGACATTTGATTTCTAGCTATTAGTGTTGGGTAAAAAAAATTAAACTAAATCAAAACTATTGTCATATAAAGGACACTTTAACGTCTCTTCACTTGACCAAAGCTCTTAAAGAAAAAGACAAAAAGAGTAAAGACAGTAGAGCAAAGAGAAGCAGAAAACGAAATCTATGGCCGTTTCCGTTTCAATTATCGCCGTCGTCACTGCTCTTCACCTCCTTGCATTCGTCTTTGCCTTCGGAGCTGAGCGTCGCCGTAGCACTGTAACCATTTTCTCTATCTCTTTCTTTAGTCTCTTTTCTTTTCCGATTTATTTTGTTTATCATTTTTTTTCCTTGATTTCTGCGAAGGCTGTGCCAGTTCCGGACCAGTACGATGAGAAGACTTTCTGTATGTATGGATCAGAGGCTTCGACGGTGTACGGTATGTCGGCGTTTGGATTGCTTCTTGTTAGCCAAATGGTCGTTAATGGCGTTACCAAATGTCTCTGTTTTGGAAAGGGTCTCCTTACTGGTACTTCCTATACCGTCTGGGCGATTGTCTTCTTTGTCATCTCTTGGTAAATTTTAATCCTTTTTCCTCTTGTATCAATTTTTAAAGTTGATTTAGGTGTTAATTTGGCAACCAAGATTTGAAATTTCTTGATTAGGGCTTTTAAGTTGGTGGTCGTTGAACCAATTTTAATCTTTGAATCTAAGCTAAGAGGATTGTTGATGTGATTGTAACTTCATATGGGTTTTTAAGTCTGAAGCGAGAAGGAGAGTTCTTTCCAACTCGTTTTGGTATTATGAACTTGAAAGTAAACACTTGTAGATGAGTGGGTATTAAAGTTTTGTAATTTTGATCATAAACGTCACTGTGTTGCAAACTTAGCTTTTTTGTCCATAGCTCTTGAGGAGTAATGGATATCTTGATATTTAGAGCTCCCTCTCCCTGAATTCGATAGTTGTAGAGTAGTCAATATCGTAATTGAATTAACCGATTGTGTATTTGTTCCAAGATATGGGGATTATTTGGTTGCAAAATTTGTTTGATATAACGACAATAATGACTTATTGCTACATCTCTATGTATGAGTAGTTTTGTTTTGAAACATATATATTGTGTAAGTTGTGCTTATCATCAGTACCCTTTTGGTTGGAAAATAAATCTTCAGGGTAAGCTTTTTAGGAGCTGAGGCATGTTTGTTGGCTGGATCAGCAAAAAACGCGTACCACACTAAAAGTAAAGGCGTCTACCAAGGAAAAGAGCTTTCGTGCGCGGTCTTACCTGTTGGGGTCTTTGCTGCTGGAGCTGCTCTTACTCTGTTGTCTTTAATTGCAACCATTCTTTACTACTTGGCTCATTCTAAGGCTGACACTGGTGGATGGGAGAAGCATCAGAACGATGGCATCAGCATGACTGATCCAACAGGTGCTCTAAAGCAACAGAACACTGAGTTCAACAAGGTCTAAACTAGTTTATGGTTGGTGTTATGATAGTTATGCAATATTAAGACAGGGTAAACTATATAAAGGTTGTTTGTTAATTGTTGATATAAACTTGTATTGTCAGATGTAATGTTGGCTTATGTATGTCTACGAGAAATTTGGATGGTCTCATCAATCATCGTTGCTTCCCACTTGATCTCAGCTTGGAATGTTACCATCTGCCACAAACGGTGAAGCAATTTAGTTGGGCCTACATGCTATATTTGATCTGGGCCATAGAAAACAATTTAAGCTCATAACAGAGTGGGCCTAATAAATCCCTAATGATAAGATTCCTAGCCTCAACTTGGAATATACTTGCATGACCAAAATGGTCTACGAAGAGTTATATCAAAATGTTGTTTACTTTTTGGAATACATTTCCGATCATTCTCCACAAGATATAAAAAAATAATTTTACTGAATATAAAGTGATGAGTTTGCAAGATGCTAAAGTCATACCTTTCCTTTTTCTCAAATCGCTTTCTTCTATATGAATCCAAGAACAAAACCTTTCTTATCCTCTTAACTTCGAAACTATATAAAAAACATTTAATCATAGAGAGCTAATTAGGGTCAAAAAATTTAGGCTACAGTTGTTTCAAAACCAGAAACCAAACACAATCATGCCGAGTTATGGATACGAAATGGATGAACATAGAGCATCTTCCTCGAGAAGAAGAAGGTCTCTATACCACAATCTTGGAGGAGGACGCTGTAATTTTCTATCGCTTTTCCATTAGTTTTATTTAATCTTCGACTCTGAAAGATGTTTCGTTGAAATGTTTGTAGTTGCTGATATAATATTCTGGAAGAATAAGAAACAATCAGGAACAATCTTGGCGATATTCACATTGATATGGTTCTTGTTCGAAGTTGTTGAATACCCTTTCATAACATTCCTCTGTCAGATTCTATTGATCTCCATTTTCATCTTCCTCATTTGGTCTTACATTGGCTCTTCACAACTAATCCAGAGGTAAAAACGTTCACATTTGCTTGATTATATAATTCTTGATTGAAACCTTAGCTCTCAACGTACGTCATATCGTGTAGAAAACCTCCAAGTATCAATGATCTGAAGATTTCGGAATCTACTTGGAGATCGTTATTCAACAAGATCAACTGGTTCATTATTACATTTTATGATATTTCAAGTGGCAAAGACTTCCGAATCCTTTTTCTGGTAAATCAATATACAAATGTATAATTTTAATCTTAAATTTCATCACAATATTGTTTTGGACATTCAAACTTGATTCTCATTCCGTTTCAGGCCATTGTTTCACTATGGATTCTGTCAGTGATCGGAAACTATTTTAGTTCTCTAACTCTGTTATACATTGGTGAGTCTCTGTGATTATATTTAACACAAACATACGTACTGGTTAAGACTAATATTTTCCAAAAAAGGATTTCTTTATTTTTTTGTTCAAAGCCATTTATTAAGTATTGCGTATAATTACAAAGATTTATGTATTTATGGTATTCTTTTATGAAGTATTTGTGGGTTTGGAGACGATACCGATGTTGTATGAGCTATATGAAGAAGAGTTGACTTATGCAGCAAGTAAAAGCGGAAGAGACATGAAGAAGCTATTAAACAACTTCAACTCCAAAGTCATCAACAAGATCCCTAAAGCTCAAGCTAAAAACAAGAGGCATATGTAACTTTTATGTATATCAATCTTCTGAATCTGTACATTTTACATATCAAATCTTATACTTCGTCCTTCTTTGTGTAATCATGTGAATGATCATAAGGAATTCAGGATTTAATGTGTATAATTAATTATGTTTTCGTTATTAATTTATGTATGTGATTAAAAATATCTTTAATTCGTATATTATAACAAGCTTTTCCGTGGATAGTTTCCTAGGGGCTTGGACCATTAAGTAGTGAGATATGAGGAATGGCCACACACACAAAGTGGTAAACTAGCTTGACCCTAGAGTTAAACCAAAGGCCAAAGTAAAAAAAAAAAAAGAGAGAGAGAGTGGGCGAACGTCTTTGGTGACTTCCGACTCGAAAAAGCAAAAGCTCACATATATAAAAAGTGACAATCGCTCTCTCTTTATCAACAATTGTTATAGCAATGCATTAATATGGTGAGAGAAGGACTCTCTGTCGTGACGGCTGCGGCTAACGGCGGAGGCACCGTTATCTTACTCTACATTTGGGCAGCAGTTGTGACTCTTTCCGTCATAGTCGCCGTGATTTTCTCTTGTAGCGATGGAGCTTCTAAATCTCACACTGATGACAACGTCAATGGCTCTGCTTGCGCCGCTGGCTGTGGCGGTGGTTGTGGAGGTTAATCCGTCCACTTGAGGTAGTTTTTGTTTACATTAATGTAATGAGGATTCAAACAATATGGGCTTCTTGCACAAATAACAAGTTAAAGTGTGTAGATAGTTGTGGATATCAAATCCAACTATATAAACTTTTTTACAGACAAATTTGGATGAAATGAAGATTCCAAAAAAATAAGATTTGAGACCAAAATATAAAATATTAGAGAAAATGATGGATTATTTTAATGGATGAAATGAATTCGTATATTTTATTAGTTTGTGTATACAATAAAGTAAAGTTAACATATATATTGAACATAATAATGATTAATTAAGAGTTGAAATAAAATGTGATAGTAAAATTAAGTAAGAGTTGAATTAAGAAGTTGTTATACTGTAATGTATTAAATAAGTGTGTAAAATATCAATGGAATATCTTTAATAAAAATTACCAACATCAATGAAAGGAATGAAAAATTGAGTTAAGAAAACAAAATACTAATGAAATATTCCATAAGATATTTTTTGGGATGTGTATTATAAATACCAAAGCTTGAAAGGTGTTATATCCAAGCTTAAGGGAGTATGTTGAAGTTGAATCTAAGTATCCCTTGTTCTCACGTGTCCTTGACTAAAAAAAGTTCTTCTACTTTTTCGTAAACGTCCTTCTCTTAAAGTCATCCATCTTGATCCGTATAAAACCTTATAAAATTTTATAACCTTTTTAAGGTGGATTTGAATAAAATTTTACAAAATTCAATAATTTTTTTTTGTGGTTGAATCAACTATGTATCTGTAGTTATGGTATCAGAGTCGTAACACTTTAAACTTCAACGCTTATCATCTCTAAAAGTACTATGGTCGTTAGTTGTTTTCAACTATAAGCTAGTATAGATAGTATGCTCTCTCGTTACCATTATTTAGATTCTCCACATCATAAATGGTTGAGGATCCAATTAAATTATTAATAGAAAAAAATGTTGTCCTATAAGAAATCTATTTATACTAAAAGCAAGAGAGTATAGAGAACGACATTTGTGGAAAGTAAAATTCGATGTACGTACCTTGAAGCTTTTAAAGATGAAAGGACACTGCCTTGGTTTGTGTAGCTAATCATCTTAAGAGCAACATTATTGGAGTATTTTAAAGTGGGGTTTTTATAATTAAAAGTTGTATTTTTGTAGATAATTTTTAGAAAAAATTAACTAATATAACCTACTTTATTTTATATATTACTAGGATAACCTATTTTTTTCCAAATTATTTAGATAACCTACTTTTTTCAAATATACCTATTTTACCCCACACTTCAAAAAAACTCATTTATCAAATCATATTGCTCTGTTTCAATTTTTCCAGAAACATAAATTTATTATCTGTTCTAGTTTTGTTAGGTTACAAAATACAAGGTGTCAGAGTTATCTGTTGCATAATCAGGTTTGTGATAATTTAATTTTAGAGATTCCTAAATAGAAATTGTGTTTTTAATTAAATATTGATTAGTATTGAGTTTCTTACTCTTTAAAACATGTTTGATTTCAATGAAATCAAAGACCGATGTTTTTTTGCGAAAATGTTGGATCGATCGGATTTTAAAGGGGATAACGACATAGACCGATCGATCTACAGTGAGATCGATCGATCAAGTCAATTTTGTATCGAAGTAAAATGTTGCGAACGACATAGACTCATCGATCTAAGGTGAGACCGATCGATCCAGTTAATTCTGTATCAAATTTTAGAGGTATAACGACATAGACCGATCGATCTGCAGTGAGATCGATCGATCCGGACAATTTTGTCTCGAATTAGAAAGTTGCTAACGACATAGACTGATCGATCTAAGGTGAGACCATCGGTCTGGTTTACTCTACAAGTTTTTTTGAGAAAAAAGCCGAATACTTGCATCGCTCATTGCATGGACCAATCGATCAGTATTTTTCTAGAAAACGCCAGAGTTTTGCATCATATATCGATCGGTCTACGCATCCAGAAAAAAAAAGTTTGTCAGATTTTTGGTAGACTTGTAGGTTTTCTGTCAGATTTTCGGTAAACTTGTAGGAAGTCTGCCAGATTTTTGGTAGATTTGCAGGAAGTCTGCCAGATTTTTGGTAGACTTGCTGGAAGTCTGCCAGATTTTTGGTAGATTTGCTGGAAGTGTGCCAGATTTTTGGTAGACTTGCTGGAAGTTTGCCAGATTTTTGGTAGACT
>OVBA01002857.1:0-31517 GCA_900406435.1 Lepidium aucheri
GCACAACAACGAATATGTAAATATGCACCTTCTCTAACTAATGACTGAGGACGTTTCAAGATTAAAGCCTCTTTCAATAATCTTAATGCTTTATCATTAGCTATTGCATTATCAACAGTCACTGTGAAAAGACTCCCAATTCCCCAATCCTCTAGACATTGACTCAGTTGTTCGGCAATTGTTTCTCCCTTATGGTCTGTGATAGGTTTAAGCTTAATATGCGTTTTTGCAGCACCCAATTTGTATCAATCCAATGAGCTGTCACAACCATGTAACTCCATGAAGTAGTAGGAGCTGTCCATATATCAGTGGTGAGAGATACTCTCTTCTTATCACAACCAAACATCTTCTTCAACATAGCTTTCTCATGCTCGTACATTGAGAAAATGTCAGTAGTTGCTGTCTTCCTACAATGTACTGTGTACATTGGAAGGACATTAAAACAGAATCTCTTAAACCCCTCGGATTCCACAAATGAAAAAGGTAGCTCATTCAGCACAATCAACTCATTCACTGACCTCCTAAACATATCTTTATCATACTTTATGGCTGTGACTACACCACTACTATCAGGCGCTAAAACAGATTGAGACCCACTCTCTTTATAAGCTATGAACAACTTACATCTTTCTAGGTGATTCTTCATAGGAGTTGTTCCAGTTTTTCTGCTGTCACATCCACTTTCCTGCCCACAATACCGACAATTGCTGACTAATCTTTCGGAATTCTCAATGAAATGTGCCCATACAGCTGATCTACGAACATGTTTTTCCTAAGTCTTGGTGGCATCTCACTCGATGATTTCCCGGTCATTGCTTTCTTCCTCTTCTCAGTTTCATTTGGTCCTACCACTTCTTCATCTTCAGCAATGAAAACATCATTATCATCTTGAACAGAAGCCATATGTATTTCAATGTCAAATGAAAAATTAGAGATATTCAAACAAACAAAACAATCACAATTTCATTGAGAATTGATACTTCTGGTTTCTGTTTGAAAATGAACAATTGTACATTCAAATAGAACTCTGTGATCACAATTTATCAAAGAAATCTGGTTTCTTTCACAATTTCAAATGGAAAATTAGAGATATTCAAACAAACAAAACACATATCACTATTTTAATTGATACTTCTGGTTTCTATTCTTTCACTATTTGAATTGATATTTCTGATTTGTGTTTGTTTATCAAACAAAACACAAACACAATTTCATTGACAATTGATACTTCTGGTTTCTGTTCTTTCACAATTTTAGACAAACAAACACAAATCACTATCAAGTTCTCTGTTATGTAACTCTACAAACACAAATCACTATCAAAATCATGATTACACAAATCACAATCACAAAATCAATAGTTTTGTAACTCTACAAACACAATTTCAAATTCTACATCTAATTCCATTAAAAACTTATAGATTACAGACTACAGAGTATAAGTGAAAGAACTCTTACCGATTATAAGTGAAGAATTCGAAATAGAAGAACTTACAACAGAGAAAAGAAGAAGCTGCGTTCGCGTTTGTTGCCTGAGAGAAGAGAAGGGGAGTTAGAATAAGAATAAGAATAATAAGAAGAAGAAGATGTGGTTGTTGATGAGAATAAAAAATCGACTTACAACAAAGAAGAGAAGAAGCTGTGTTGCCTTCGTCTTCGTCGTTGATGTGGTCACAGAGAAAAAAAGGCGAGTTAGAAGAAGAAGAAGAAGAAGATTAAGAAGATTAAGAAGAAGAAGAAGAAGATTAAGAAGAAGATGTGGTCGTTGATGAAGAGAAAATCAACTTACGAGAAGAAGCTGCGTTGCGTCAATATCTGAGAGAGAAGAGAAGAAGTTAGAATAATTTAGGATTTTAGGTTAACCAAATTTTCGGTTCACTAGTACCCGTTCGGGTTTAACTAACCGAACCGACCCGAAGTGTTACCCGAAATTTTAATTTAATTCTATCCGAAATACCCGATTTCAAAATTGTTATCCAAACCGATTAGCCCAAAACTCGGTTCGGTTCGGTTTGGTTAAATCGGTTTGGGTAAAATTCTCAGGGCTAGACTTCACATTAATGAGTTTAAGAGAGTTCAAGGATGTACTACAGCAAAAGAAGCATGGGATATTCTTCAAGTGAGTTTTGAAGGGACGAATAGTGTTAAAGGGACTCGGATAGACATCTTGGCTTCACGGTTTGAGAACTTGACTATGGGAGAAGATGAAGCTGTTGCAGAATTTAGCAGCAAGCTGTCATCGTTAGCTCATGAGGCTTTGGTGTTGGGAAAAACATATAAAGACAAGAAACTAGTCAAAAAGTTTATGAGGTGTCTTCCTTCCAGATTTCATGGACATCGCTCTACAATAGAGGTATCTCAGAACACTGATACACTAAAGTTCGATGAAGTTGTTGGTATGGTGCAGACTTATAAGTTAGAGATCAGACAAAAGCGTCTACTGAGTAAAGGAGAAAGCATGGCACTTGTATCTGAAAAAACAGCTCATAAAAAGAATTAGTTGAAAATCTCGAAGAGCAAGTATAGTTATTTGTGAAAAAATCCCTTCAAAAGGCAGAAAAAGGAAAAATGAAGGAATGTTAGACGTCTGCAAAACAAGCAGCTGATAGAGACAACTACAAAGCTGACAAACAGTGTCTTGAATGTCAAGGTTATGGACACTTTAAATCTGAATGTCCATCAGTCATGAGAAAGATGACTGTATAATGCTACGAGTGTAAAGGATATGGACATACCAAGAACGAATGTTTGTCCAAATTAAGTGGAAAATCAGCAATCAAAACTCTGAGTGACACCGACAGCGATAGTGATAGGGATGATAATGTTCAGAACCACTTTGTAACTCATCTTGGCATCATGGAAAGGAATGACAATGAGGAAGATGATAAAAACGTTGACCTTATTCCTAGAAGTCAGAAGGCTAAGAAGAATCAGACTCCTGCCATAAGTCAAGATGCTGATGCAGATGAGTCAGAGTCTGATGATGATCTTGATATGACTCTAGAAGATCAGGTGAAAATGTTGGTGATTTCTTGGGTTAAAATTCAAGATGAAAACAAGCATCTGATGGCCAAAAAACAGGTTGTTGTAGACAAGTTGCAGCAAGCTGAGAATGAACTCAAGGACGTCAAAGCTAAGAATGATAATCTAGAAAGCAGATTGTTTGAACAGATGAAGCAGATCAAGATGTTGTCCAAAGGAACAAAGGATTTAGACTATCTNAACAGATGAAGAAGATCAAGATGTTGTCCAAAGGAACAAAGGATTTAGACTGTCTGTTGACTGTAGGAAGAACAGGGAATGCAAGTTTTGGTTTGGGTTATAAAGGAAAAGAATCCGAAAAGATGAAGTTTATGAAAGCTACAAGTACATCAGAGAGTGTTAAACAACTCAAACCTTTGCAGCAAATAGGAGAAAAACAACATCAACATCAAGGAGCAGAATCCAGTGCTACAACAAAGTTTGGGAAAGCTGCAGCAAAAGTCGATAAGTTGACAGAGCCGTGTGTGAGTCATACTAAGACCAAGGAGAAGTATTCAACCTTAGAAGGGTGCAGAAATTCAATGCCCAGAAAACAACCCTCTGTTTTACCTAAATCCATGAACAGACCTGTGATGACCCAGAACTGAGCAGATCAATATGATCACCACAACAACAGAAGACGTGTTGTTACAAAAGGAGTTGTCAATTACTCGTGGAAACAAAGGGTTGATTGTTGGTTTTGTGGAAAGCATGGCCATGTCAAAAGCTGAATGTTACAGCTATCTGAATAGAATCAAGCACGTGATTAAACATGATAGAGTCTACTGGGATAATCGGACAAGAAACAGATTTTGGGTTCAAAGGTATGATTTGTATCATCGTCCTGGCCACATTGAAGATTGGCAATGTTGTGATAGGAGAAGGTCCCATCACATGAAGATGATATATGGGAACAGGCAGAAGTCTGATAATGTGCCTCATAAGAGACTGGCAGGTTGTTATAAGGTCAAAAGGAAGACTCAGTATTGGAACACATACAGGTATGGAGAAAGTCAAGCAGCAAGAGTCAATTGGAGGAAACAACGTTGTGATTCACCTAACAATGACTTGATGTAACCCAGAAACTTGTTTGCTTTTGTCTTGATGTGCACTCAAGCAGGGGGAGATGAGAGTTTGGCTCTAGATGAATCCATAATGACAGATTATGGGGGAGAAACATTTTAGGGGGAACATTACATCAAGAAGATGCAGAACAAGAACCTGATTATGCTCAACAAGAATATGTTTGTTGAAGATGCACATCAAGCCAAAAAGGGGGAGATTGAAGATATATGGAGGGCATGTGAAGATAGAAGTGGTTCCTAAAAATTAGGAAAATAGAAGATTTGGTGAATATTGAGAATATTCACTCTAACCGAATTTCGAATTAAAAGGAAAATCATTGGATAAGACCAAATCTCATTATTGGACGTGATCTAGGGTTGCTAGGACGTATATATAAATAGGTTTTGTCATTGTAATTTAGGCAGAGCTTTTGAGAGAGAATTTTAGAGAGAAAGATTAAAAAGGTTAAACTCGTGAGAGGTTTGTTCTGACTTGTCAAGGTCGTGTTTAGGGTTAAGAAATCTAAATTTAGATTGGTTTCTGAAAGAGTAATTTCCAACAAAGTGAGAAGCTTTTGTAAGAAAAGTTCTACTTGAGTAAATCTAATTTTTCGTGTGTTTACAGTGTTCTGTGTGCAGATCAGTAATCTGTTTTGTCAAATTCTCTGCTTTTATAAATTGGTGTAGAATCAAATTTATATATACACAACTTAATGACAAGGATACAACTGTAGTCTCTTGATCATCAGATTTTTCTGAAGTAAATTATTTACATATACTGTATATATATACATATATATACATATATATATATATATATATATATATATGTATTCATTACGGCACTTTCACCATCCAGATAAAGTCTGTGCTAACGATCATCATGATATATCAATTGTACACAGAAAAGCCGACGCAATGATAAAGCATTTTACTAAAGTCTAAAGGATGAATTCAACCAATAGATCCTCACGTATTTTATGTTTAAAAACAAACACAGAAAGTGTACGAATCGGACACTCAAATGTATATAGTAGCTTTACTTAAAAACCGAAAAAAAGGGGTTAAAACAGATGGAAGTTTTATTTTTGAGTAATTAAAGTCAGTTTCGACTATGACATAAGTTATATAAGCTATCGCGTAGAGTCTATAAATAATAGGACATGAGATTCTTTAATTGTTATAAAATTTTGTAGTAATTAGATTCTAAATTTTTTAGTAACTAGGACCAATTATTTTAGAGTTTACATAATTCATTAGTAATTAGAATCCAAAGCTTTTAGAGTTTCTTGATTTTTTTGGTAAAGCTAAAAATCTCTCTTTATATTATTGTTTTTTCTGAGTTTTGAAAATTTTGTGTTTTTTTGGTCGTGAAACGAGGCATGGCCCTTGTTTATTCATCAAAAGTAAAAAAAAATTACAAAGCTTCACTAACCAACCGAGAATGAGCTAAATCGGTTGCATCCTCATCTAAAACGGAAACAACAAAGTCTAGAACAACAATAAACTCATGATACCCCAACAATAAAGAGAAAGCATGATTAGCTAGACCATCCGCCACGCGATTGGCCTCTCTAAAAGTATACGAAATTTGGACCAACCAGTCCTTAGATAGAAAGCCATAGCACAATTGTACTAGGAATGATAATGGATGAGAAGCGGCAACACCATGCTTCAAAAACTGTACCACCATCTTTGAGTCCACTTCCAACTGGACTCGTGTAACCTTTTTTGCCAAGCTAAAAACAAACCATAGTACACTCCCCATAACTCGGCTAATGGGGCACTACATATACCAATATTCAAAGAGAAGCCTCCGATCCATAATCATGTATCATCCCGTAACACTCCTCCAGCAGTCACCAGCCCCGGATTCCCTCGTGAAGCCTCATCTGTATTTAGTTTGAACCAACCACTATCTGGAGGAAACCAACAAATCATACGTTCAACTCTTCTCCCGCCCGAGACATTCACCTTTTGTGCAACATAAGCTATATAAAATTCTTGTGATTTCTTCTTTATCAACTGAACACGATCCCTACACCGTTGATCCGAACCAAAAACATTCATACACCTCCACTTCCAATCCCACCAAACAGCCACGGCAAAACAGACCGACCAAGGACAATCCGTATACGTTCTATCATCTCGGAGATTATGAAATAGCCACTCCAAAATAGACATAGAAAAGAAAGAACCTCTTTTTGAAGATGGTATGATCCTTTGCCAAAGACCCTCCATCGCCGGACAATCACGGAGAACGTGAATAAGAGACTCTTCTCCTCCGTGACACACCAAGCACACATTAGAATCACACATATGTTGGCAAAACCTCTCCGCATTAGTAAACACTACTTGGTGTATACTTAACCATAGAAATAGGCGTATACGTTCTGGTACAGCCACATGCCAGATGCATTGGAACAAAGAACCTAATTGTTGTCCCGGTATATTCTCTTGAGTTAGAGAAGCATAAGCCGAAGAGACTGAGAACTTTCCATCAGCGGATGAACCCCAAGACATACGATCTCCAGCACATGTGATCTCATCAACAACATAAGCTCCCAAACGTAGAACAATATTCTTTGGAAGTAAGGCCTGAAATAATTCTTTCCTCCATCCTATACCAAATGACCACATGTCTCGAACTTTAACAAGTTCACTACCAACCGATAGATAAGAGCTGACAACATCCCGAAGAGGCTGCGGAAATAACCAAGAATCATCCCAAAAACGTACCAATGATCCATATCCAACTATCCATCGAACACTCGGTACTACAACTTCTCTCAACCCCAAGAGAATACTTTGGAAAACTGAAGAAGACCCTTGCATCCCACGTAACCAGTTCTGATCATGAAATGATGAAAACTTGTATTTCGACCGAATAATATTAGACCAAAGACTTGGTGCATCATAATTAGTCGCCAGCCAAGCTTGCCCAAAAGAGCTTTGTTCATGTCTCTTGTTGTACGTAAACCCAACCCACCTTCAGATTTTTTCTTACAAACTCTATTCCAGCTAAGTAAGTGAATCTTCCGTTGAGTACTCGTATCTCCCCACAAGAAAGAGCGAGATATACGATCTATAGTATTCAAGGTTGAAGAAGGCAATAGAATAGTGCTCATCGTGTGTATAGGAATCGAAGCCAATACAAATTTTGTTAAAGTCAAGCAACCCGCAAGACTCAACATACTACTTTTCCACCCGGCTAGCTTCGACGACATACGTTCAAGAACTGAACGAAAAGTGTCTTTATTAATCCTCTTTTGGAGAACCGGAATTCTAAGGTATTTTCCCAAATCTTTAGTCGAAGAAATCCCGCTTGCTGTACTAATCTCTACATCCAACTCGACCGAGACATTCTTAGAAAAAAATATCTTCGATTTCTCCAAATTAATCTTTTGACCGGAAGAGGCACAAAACTGATCCAAAACCTCTCGAATGACATGAATTTGATCCACGGATGCTTCAGCAAAGAGGATTAAGTCATCAGCAAAACATATATGTGACAACTTTGGACCTCCCCGGGAGAGAGAAATTGGCTTCCAACGATTATTCTCTACCGCCTATTCAATTAGATGGCAAAGACGTTCAATACACAAGTGGATTAAGAACAGGTAAGGAGACAAAGGATCTCCCTATCTAAGGCCACGAGCAAGAGTGAAAGAGTCTGTCATTTCGCCATTCCACAAAAGTCGCATGGTCGGATTCAAAACAGTTTGCATAATCCAATGACTCCAATTTCTGGGAAGGTTTAAAGCATTAAGAGTATCCTCTAAGAAATCTCATCGGACTCTATCATATGCTTTCTCAAGATCCAACTTCAACAATATCCAGCCCTTACGTCCAGTCTTGCGTCTCATAGAATGAACTATTTCTTGTGTTAGTTATAGTGTTTGATGATTATACAATTTCATTTTGTTATTTTGCAAAAAATTCTACAGAAAAAGAATTAATTTAGAGTAGGGTTTTTGATAACGTCGTAGATCGGTTGTGATTAAAAATTGTACCGATTTATGTGTTGTCTGCATAATTGCGGGTAGAGTAAAGCCTCGACTAATAATATCTCATTTTGAAGTAACGCATTAACGGATTTTAAACTTAAACAACAACAACATAACAAGTAAGAATTTTGGTTCTTTAATTTATTAAAATAAAAAATTTTAAAATTAGTCAACTTTAATGATGATATATATCATATTTTTGTTTTGTAAAATAAAAAAATATGGAGAGTGGAGATCACATGGAGGAAGATAATATAAAAACGAATTCATTACCTTTCCTTTTGCTTAAAAAAGGATTCTTCTTCCTCCACATTCTCTCTTTTACGTCTCACCTTCTCCACTCTCTTCTTCTTGTAATTAATTACCTTTAATCATTATCATCATCATCATCATCTTCTTCTTCTAATCTCTCTTACTCTTTCTATTTGCAGATTTGTTATACTCTAATCGAATCGCTTCTGATTGTTTATGTAGCGGAAACGATAATTGATTCAGCGGTGTTGAAGACATGGACTCCATTTCTCCGGTGACGATACAAAGCTCTGGTTATGATCAATCACGTCGTAAGCGTAAGAAGAAACCATCGTCACAACCTCCGTCCTCTCAATCATCGGTGCAGAAATGGAGATCGGAGAAGCAACAACAGATCTACTCGACGAATATCATTCAATCTTTAAGGGAACTTCGGATTAGCTCCGCGGCGGATGAAAACAATCCATCCGCCTCAAAGCCGCTGTCTCCTCGCGGCGGTGGTCGAGCCATACGTGACGCTGCTTATAGATCATTGGCGGTTACGGCCAGAGGAAAAACACTGTGGAGCAGAGCTATATTATCGAAAGCCGTGAAGGTGAAGCTTAAGTTCAGGAAACAGAACCGGCCGAGAAATTCGAAATCTCCAAGTGTTGTATCGATAACCGGGAATAATAATAACCGGTTAAGGAAAAAGAGAGCAACGGTTTTGAAGCTGAAGGGGAAAGGTTTGCCAGCTGTACAGAGGAAGGTGAAATTGCTGAGCCGGTTAGTTCCCGGTTGCCGGAAACAACCGTTGCCTGTACTTCTTGAAGAAACCACCGATTATATTGTTGCCATGGAAATGCAGATTCGAGCTTTGAATGCTATTATCTCCGCCGTTGGCTCCAGTTCCAGCTCGCCGGAGACAGGTCATGATGAGGAAGAGACACACATGCTCGGTTAGCTTGGCCCAGCTGTCTTTTTTTCTTCTTTCCCGATTTTTTTAAATAATATATTTTTTTTTTCTATATCTCGTCGTCATGATATCTCTATGCTATTTTAACGTTATGAATATATATGTATGATTCAACATTCACCTTTATCATAATGTATATTCATCCTTTTCTTGAATCATTCTAAAAATTTAAAGACATACAAAAGAGCGGTTAATAAATAGAATGTGGTGTAATGTTTTTCTTTTGGTCGGAAAATGTGTTGTAATGTTTGCTGAGGTAAGATTCAATGTGTTGTTATGTAACAAAATGTTATTATTATTATTTTTTCGTTGGTATGGAAACTCAAGTCTCCTTAATTTTTGGCTATGTCATAAAGAGTAAGTTTTTTTTTTTTTTTTTTTTTTTAAAANTTTTTTGTCAAACAGAGGAAATTATATTTACTAGGGCCTACTTAAGCGTTTACTTATATCTGAGGATTTTATGGTTATAACTCGTCTTTTGAAGGTCGAGTATAAGAGAAGAACATAAGTTCCATGATCAGAAAATGTTTGAAGAGAAAAACCTTACATTATCTTAATGTTGCTAATAGAGGATAATTTCTTTTCATTAAAACGGTGCGACATTTTGGTATAAAACTGATAAAGATTCAAAAGAAATTATTTTCAATTTTATGATCATTTCAATATGTTAGTTAAGTTGATATAAAAAGCCATTAATTGCGTAAGTAATAAGTTAGTAATTCATAGTAGTAATACATTCTTCAAAAAGAAACAACAGTTTTACAAGATCTATGACTGTCAAAAAAAAGAAGAGACACGAGGAGGTTAGCGAGCAGGAGGAGAAGAGAAAAAGATGACAAGGAAGTAAACGAGGAAACCAGCGACAAGTATTCCTCCGTACACCAATGTTTGATAAGATTTGACTCCAACTGTGTTTTTGTACTCTATCTTACAGCATCTCATGTTCTCCCTTTCTGTTTCCAGTACATGTTCTACATACCTGCAACCAATTTTTAGTTTTTTAATGTTACAGTATGTTATACTACACAATAGAAGAAAAAACTTACTGTTGTGTAAACATGGTGGTCTGAAGAATCTCTGAACTGTTGAGGTGAGCATCATATAGCTTGTGGTCGTATAGTAAAGAAGATAGATCTACCAGTTGTTCCTCTACAGTCTATTGTTATAGTAATAATAAGAGACACATACAAAAAGAATATAAGAAAATAATCCATCTGGTGAAAAAATCTGAAATCGTTTTAAGTTTTTTGTACTTTTTTTTTTAATTCACTTACGTCTAAATATTTCTCTAATCTTTCGACTAGCTCGTGTGGGAAAGGCTCAGGCAATGTGGTTGTCTTTTTGTAAAACTTCTCCACCCATAGGTCCGTTTTGGTTTTGTTCTTTTTATCTTTCACGGGCTCGCCAAGTGGAGTCTTCAGGTATTCAGATGCAAAGTTTTGTACTGCCTGCATATCATAACAACTACAATTGATTAATTCTCCGCGGAGGAAACTTAATAATTTACCAGTAGCAGCTGGCGTACCTCTGATGTTTCACGGATTTTGCGTAGAGCAGAATCAACCCGAGCATAAATAGTATTCCTCTGCATATTAAAGATACAATATCTCACGACATCCAGAAGGATTGCAATGCTAATATATATATATTCAGAAACCATACTGATTGGACTCACTAGTGCAACATCTTGAAGCATTTGACTGATCAGGGAGACGTTTGAGAACGGTCCAAATGGGTGACAACCGGCTGCCCATAGCCAATTAGTGACGGGTCTTTCATGTGCATGAGAGGTCTTTTCATATGGTGCACTTACACCGCCTAGAGAAGAAGCTATACCTGCAAGTATATGCCGCTGTACCTGTGATGGAATGGCATGCTGTCTCTCTGTTTCAGAAACATAACTGCAAAAGCAATAAATTAAGATCGTTATGATGACCACGGTAGCAGGTTTATCATTGTTTCTTACTTCTATTGTTGTTGTGTTTTGCTGACCTCAAAGGTATTTTCTCGTTTAGATGCTGAAGCACAATGACTACATCACTGCTCGCCCACACGAGGCTCTCATCTTCCATCATGAGCATTGGATCCACATCGGCTAATGACAGTATAAACCTATATATTGATTAAAGATTTGTATTAGTTGCTTTTTCGGTAGAAGTGGAATTCCAACACTTAACTTTTGAATATAGCTTTGGCTAGTGTAATGAATAATCCAATCAACTAACACCGGAATAACTCTTGTTCCGTAAGTCCGGTAGAGATCGCCTTTTTTCTTAACGGCTTTCTTTTTCTTTCCCTTCTGAAGTTTTGAGCTATAAGATGACCAGAGAGGCCTGTGCTTTACTATGGAATCACCAAAACTTCCAGGTTCATCATCCCAGCTCTGAGTACAAAAATGTGGAATCTTTGCCATGAAAGAAACAAAACATGCAAAGCAAATTTCCATTTCTTGAGATTTACCTGGCGGAGAAAGTATTTATTAGAAAGCCCAGGGTCAGACACGTCAAGCAGACCAGCAGCTAGAACATCGGTAGACCTTTCCATCTCCTGCAGTGGCCAATAAATTTTTACAAAAACAGGACACTTCACTGGTTGTGAACAGTAACAGTAGGTTAAGAAAAGTTTTTCTAAGTTAGGTCTTAGCCCAAGATCTACCGGCTTAACCTAATCGGAAACCACAGTTGCCAACAATTGAAACTCACTTCTTTAAGCATAGCACCATCTAAGTATGTTTTGGTATGCACATGAAATCTTCCGTCCGTTTTAGTTTTCTGAAGGGAATGCCCACGCATGGCTTTTGAAACAGCAATAGCCAACTTCTCATGACGATGTAATGGATGAACCCCTCCAACGATCACTACTTCTTGCCCATGATGTATCATTTTCTTTACCTGCAAAGACTTGTGACAGTTAGCATGTGAAAGCCAATAGATTCCAATCCCTGAGTGTACTTCGAAAATTGTCATTGATGTTAACTTTCTGATAGCAGTGAAGTTGGCTAACATGTCTTTTTACTAATTATACTGATTCGTCGGGAGGCAAACGCCATTCAGAGAGAGAAATAAGAACACCTAGTATTTCATGCACATCATTGATTTAACGTTAGTAGTATTTACCTCGGATTCAATCTCTTCAATATTGATGCTGTAGTTTTGTCCTCTTTCCATGATATTATATCGATTATGGTTTTGGAGCACAATGATAGGTACCAGCACTCTAGTTGTCAGATCAATTGTCTCAAACCTGGTTGGACTCAGAATTTCATTTACACATAATTTTCATTGCTAGAAGTAAGTTTGGCATATAATATTACCTGACATCAGGAGCTATGACGTGCTCAATTGTAGTAGCTACTAACGCTGCTAACTGACCAGAAAAGATATCATGGGTTGACTGATGACCAACAGGGCTAACGCTTCCTGGAAGTACAATGTTTCGTATCCTGGGCAATGTTCTGGGACTAACACTTCCCTCTTCAGTTTCAATCTTACCATATGTACAAGGTCCCGCAGACAAATCTATGACAACATATCTATCAAGAAGAGAAGATAAATCATAAATCATAAAAAGAACCATATTGAGAGGTTAGATGGAAAGATATAGCTGATAAAACAGAAATAGTAATGCCAACAACATCTCAATTATTAACTTTACAACTAAAAAGCTGATTACGACAATGATCTATAATTACCCTAGCGAAATGAGGTAATAATAAGTGCTTATCTACTTTGTATTCCTCAAAAGTTTTTCTTTATTTTGTTCTTGTTTTGGGCCTATCTATAATTGAGAAAAAGGGGCAACGATATCTCACATTTTTTTCATGCATTGAATTATTACTAGATAGATGTAATGCTTTCAGAATAGGGTGATAATTCTTGTTTGATCACATCTATGGCACAATCATATTACTCGTAGGGATACAAAGAGATACCAAGAGGAAACCCACTAAGAATTTTTTCCATATTTTTTTACCGCAACCAGGCAAAGAAAACAAAGATAAATTTACCTGCCTGATGCAAGCCAAACTTGGGATGCTCCTCCACCATTGTATCTATATCGATATATATAATCTGCCTCTTGTTTTTCCTTATCTGCATCACTATGCTCTGGTAGCTTTGCAAACATCAAGCTGTCTAGATCAATATCTGTATTTCGTGGATCCATCCTTACCTGAATAATGATTAAGAGGAAGAAATGGGCGGTCAAAGAACCCAGTAGGATAGAATCAATTACCAAACGAATGCAAACATGACAAGAAATAAAAGCAACTTCAAGAACTAAAAGAGTCTGAGGGTTAGAAACTCCAGAAAGCATAAAGAATATTGTAAAGAAAACAAAGCAAACAAAAACAAGAACACCAAATGCATTTGGACACTCTGCATACCATAATAAAGATTCATGAAGTAAGACGAGAACTACAAGCCATACCTTATCAAAATTCACTACAAATATGGCACTTGGGATAGGTTTATCCGCCGTTGCTGCTGATCCAGATCCCACATCCATATCAAAAATATACGAGTAAAGCTGGTTAAATGCTGACTCAACTTTTGTTGCCTCTACGTCATAGGCAGGTAAGTGTCTTCCAAAATCAACCTGAATGCAAAACAATTTTGCAGCTTAGCGTCACATAAATTAAGATGTAGATTTAACAGCAATGAAATTTACATTTCAGCAACATATTACTTTGTTATAAGAATCAGTCAAAATTGAAATGATAAGATCACACTAACCTCTAGCGCAGTTCCAGCAGGCACCATTGCTTCTTTCACTGCCTTCTCCAGAGCTATTAATTCGGGTTGCCCACTCTAACAAAAGAAAAGTAAAGATAAGTACATAAGTCAATGGGGAAACAGGGAAAATCTTGACATCAGAACTCAAAGGTACCACTACAACATAATATTGACTGCAAACAGCTGCATGTACAGTAATAATCTGCTCGAGATGCAAAGTGCATCTTTCAGCGTAAGCAAAAAAAAAAAAAAAAAAAAAATCTAAAANCTAAAACTTGCATAGCTTAGTTTGTGAACAATCCAAAACGCGAAGAAATATCATCCTACATTCAGTACTGGATATTGAAGCAGGAAATGCAGAAAGAGTATAAATCCATGAAAAGTGGTTTAAGAATTATAATAAGTCACTGGAAAGATATAAACAACCTACATACATACAATACCGGATATTGAAACAAGAAAAGCAGGAACAATACAAATTCGTAAAGACTGGTTCAAGTTATATAACTACTCACAGGAAATATATTATAAACAACTCGATGCTCAATATCAAGTGGCTCTCCCGTCTCTTGGCATGAGGGCCTATGGGTTGAGAAACTAGCTCTTAAGAACTCCTCTAATTTGTGAGGATCCACGGAATACCTGTAACCTCCATCTCCATTCAGACCTACAAGCACTATATTTACTTCCAGAGGAACCTGAAATGGTACCTGCCAAACCAAACCAAATTAGTCGATGGTTTCTTCTTCTAGCTAATCCAGACTCCCTGACGATGATTCACATTATTAGATTTTACCTCAGCACGGGAATGAAGCATACGGCGGACATCGGATCGAACACTCTCTCGTACGTCGAGGAAAGCGCTATGATGCCAGTGAGAATGACCCGGCTCGCGGCGGAAAGGTTGCTGAGCCGAATCCGTCCGGTAAACGAGTCCGCTTAAAACCGAGAGAAACGAAACGAGCAGGAGAGAATAAAACGAACTGGACCGTGAATCCAATCTCAGCTTCATGACTGAAAATCAACCGGAGATTTCACTCAACCCCCAATTGGACTGGACTGAAAAGAGTCCGCTGCAAGTCGCTTACGACGAGGGAGATGGAGAAACGGAGAAGGAATATAATTACCTGCTAAATGAAGTCCGATCATTTTAAATGACGAATTTGAGCTCATTCTTGAAAGAAAAATTCTCAACTTTGCGTTGACTAAACCAATTTAACTTTTTGCAAAAATGAAACCAAAAGCTAAATTAGAAATTGGAAGTTTGATTTACTTCTTATTTTTATTATGAAGAATCCTTAAGCTTTATTTGCTATTTTCTTTCAAGAATGACCTCAAATTCGTCGATTTAAAATATTGTCTTCGAGACTTTAATCGACGAATTTGAGTTTATTTTTGAAAGAAAAAAGCAAATCAAACTTATGGATTCTTCATAACAAAAACAAGAAGTGAATCAAACTTCTAATTTCTAATTTGGCTTTCGATTTCAAGGTCAATTTTGATTTCATTTTCGCGAAAGGTTAAATTGACTTAGTCAACACAAAGTTGAGAGTTTTTTTCAGAAGTCAACAAAAAATTGAAGGTTTAATCAACCATATCCAAAGTTCAAGGTTTAATTAACTATTTTCGGTAAATACAAGTTTAAATTGACAGTTTTCCCATATAAATTTATTGGAAAACTGTCCATTAAGCTTCAAACTTACAAAATCCGGTTGATTTAACTATAAACTCTGGACGTGGTCAATTAAACTAATAATTTATTGTTGACTTTAAATAAATACTAATATTTGAATTGAATCGACCAATTAAGCAAAAAATAAACCTCGTTTAACAAACATTAATGACACTCGTTAGTTGAAACGATGTATTTCGTAATTCAGAAGAAGAAAGAGAAATCCCCAATTTAAGATAAACCCTAAAATCCCCCATCTTGATTTCTTCCTTCTCATTCTTGATTTCTTTCTTCTCATTCTCGATTTCTTGCATCTCCTTCTTGATTTCATCGATTTCTTAGTTTATCTTTGTCGAGTTCTTCTATTTTCTATATAATGAGCTCGATTTCATCTTCTTGTTCTCAGAGCTCGCGAATTTTCATTAAGTGTGAAGATTAGATGTCAAAATCTTAATATCGAAGAGTAAAGAGAATCCTAGAAGGCATTTTTCCGTTATGTAACTCAAAAAGAGGTAAGCTTTCAATTATTTGGAATGTAATTTCCAAAATTTGATTTAGTTTCGAGTTCAAATTTGATTTGATTTGCAAAGAGTTAAAAATTTATGATAATTTTGAGTTAAATAACTTTAATTTTATAGAAGCATTTGTTTAAATGGATTGAAGAAGCCGTTTATGAAGAGGCAAGATTGACTTTGCCAAAGATAGAATCAATGGAACATGAAATTGGATCAAACAAATCTCAAGTAGAGGACTCAAAGCCTAATCGATGATATAAAGAAAGAGCAAGAAGTTCCATAAAAGACTTGAACATGAAGACCAAGTGGGTGCTAATTGTGTTCATTTTGTTCATAGTCATTGTTGTTGTTGTTTTTGTAAGGTATTTAGTTGAAGGGAAGATCATGTCTCACTCAAATATGTAATTCACTTAAAATATTGTAATGCAATCGACAATCACGTTTCTAATTATACTTTAATCATCTACGTTCTTTGTATTGATATCTGAGTGATTGGTTGTTAACAAATATAAAGAAAGAGAATAGTCTCCGAAGATTCAAAGATAAGTAGCAACATAAACATTCAAAGATAAGTAGCACTAAGAACATTCAAAGATAATTAGCAAACATGAACATTAAAAGATAAGTAGCAAACATAAGTAGCAACAAGAAAATTGAAGCAGAAGTATCAAATTCAAATAGAAGTGCAAAATGACAAACTGAAATTGAAATCGAAATCATGGACAAAACATGAAGTCAGATCATTTGCTATTCGAATGGGAGAAGTTGAAGTCCTTGTGTCCCTTGGGTCCCTTGTGTGCCTTGTGTATCTTGTGTGCTTTGGCTCCCTTGTAACTCCTAATTGTCAATATGATAGAAAACAGAGAAAGATAAGCGAGACATAAGTGAAAAAGCCATACACAACAAATGAAAATAGTTCAAAATCTGAACCTGATGTTTTCTTGGTCGTCCTTGTTTCCTCTTTGATGCACTCTCTTATCATTTTGACAAGACTTTTTATTGTGTCCTTCTTCCTTACAAATAGAACATGTTATCACTTTTAGACAGCGAGATAGTCTTGTGCTACTCGTTGAAGTTACAGATTCATTCCAACCTCTCTTTCTAGCATAGTTAGAAGGTCTACCGGGATGTAAATTCTATATCCTTTTCTCATAAGAACAATACAGCCGCCAAAGACATCCTTTATCTGAGCATTTCACACCTGCTTTATTGTACTATGAGATGTAAAGCTTAATATCAAAATAAGACTTTAGTGAATACCTCAAAACTGCAATTTTGAGATCCTCCTTTGAATTAAACGTCTTCCCTAGCCTTAGAAACAAACCTTCTTCCTTTGTTTCATTCCCCTCACCAACATCATGAATATCATCTTCATCTTCATCTGATGAAACTGGTTCTAGAATCTTCTCATCGTTACAAAAATATCTTCACCACTTTTATCTCCATCGCTATCACCTTCAATGTTATCTTCTTTCCTAGCTTCTGCAAATTCAGCACCAAAATCTACACATTCTTCTTCATCCACACCAACTTTATCTCTATCTTCCTCACCGTAAGCTTCGTATTTGCTCTCTTCTTCTCCATCTGAATCGTCATCACCTTCACACTCTTCTTCTGATTCATATTCACTAACTTTTTCTTTTTGCTTTTGTGAACGAGTTTCTTGTTGGTTTTCTAACTCGTTTTTTGTTCGAGGTCGAGTTGTGGACGACGACGGCGGTGGGTAAAAATGAGGCAGTGATATAATCCGACAAACTTTAGATTTCTCACATCTTTGATTTGAGTTAATCTCAGTCTGAGCAACAAAGAAGGAAGATGCAGGTTGTTAAGAAAGAAGAAATAAAATTAGGGTTCTCAATTTGGGAATTTTGTTTTCAGCTTAATATAACGTTGCGTTTACATCTGAGTTTTTTTTCTTCTTCTGAATTATGAAACGTAGTGTTTCAACTAACAAGTGTTATTAATGTTCGCTAAACAAGGTTTATTTTTCATGTTAATCGAATTAACAGATTGATTAATTGGCTGAATCAACTCAAATATTAGTGTTGATTCAAATTCAACAACAAATTACTAGTCTAATTGACCGAGTCCGGAGTTCATAGTTAATTCAATCAAATTTTGCAAGTTCGAAAGTTAATTGATAGTTTTCCCTTAAATTTATAGTTAGAAAATACGATACAATCTATACTAATAAAAATAGGTAATTCTAGCTTTTTAGGCCATCCACGTAAGCAACCCAAATTCCGTCTACCTTACCGCCATGTCATCCACTCTTTCTAACTTTACGATCCTTCTTTGGGCCATGTCATCCACTCCATTTTCTTATGACTACTCAGGCTTCCTCCCTCTCTTATTATCTACGCCCATGACTCTAAAAAATCCAAAGCTGCAATCCAGGTCAATGGTTTAGGGTATATGAATCTAGACTCCTCTAAAACATCGTTTCTTTTTCCTCACTACGACTGGGAGTCTAACGTTATCACCATCAAATCAAGTGCGAAAGAATAGGGTAAAGAAATCAGAAATCCTTGCTTTGTCCGTATCATCTACTTCGATGTCCACTCTCTCTTCTCTTCCAGATCTATAACTCTACACTTAGCTGGACGAACAAAGACGTTAATACGACGCCTATTTGGCCTTAAGGATGGATCACCTTGACTCATTGTGAGGTTTCCTTGGTGAGTTCTGGGGTTGATCTGAGTGAGGCTTCACTTCAGTATTTAGGATCCAAAGGTTTTGAATTTCTCTATTGGACGGTGAATTAGCCGCAAGAAGGCGGTTTAGTTTCTTAATTGGGAGGTATAATTTTTTTTTCTATTGAGCTTCCAACACTAATGTTACTTGTTGTTTAGGCGGATCATCGTATCATGGGTGAATTGGTTATGGCCGGCCATGTATGCATCATTTTCCAATTGTATTTTTCAATTTAAGTAATTCTTAAAGTTGTGTTTGTTGATTGTATTATTTGGAATTATTTAGGGATGGAATGATATGGTCTACAAAATTGTATTATTTGGAATTATTTAGGGATGAAATGATATGGTCTACAAAATTCTAGAGCTATATAACGGTCACATGGGTGAGATTAGTTTTACTAGGTGGGGTTTCCTTCCACTTGCAGGAAATTTCATAAGCATTATCCATATTTTCTTCAGAATGGTGTGAGAATCTCTCTGTTTGATTCTTATGGAACTGATAGGCTTAACGGCCAAAGTGAGAGACTTTTGGGACATTCATGAAAGAATTCGAAGGTCATTTTATCTTTAATTCCCCAAAATTTGATCAAAGATCAACATTCATAGGTCCTACTGATCTTAAGTTTCAATTTCAGTAGACAATGAGGTAACTTTCCTTTCAACTGATTATTAATTACATCCCCGAGCTTCCTTGTTACAATTTAGGGTGTGTGTGTTGTGCTTAAGCTGATGGTTTTGGTTGCAAAAGTCAGGTTTTAGAAGAAAAAATGAAATGGTGATAGCTTCAGAGTTTGCAGCTTATCCATGGCGGTTAACTTTACGACACTTTGTGAATCTTTGTATATGATTTTGCAGAGAAAACTAAGAGATTAATTTATATGGGGAGAATTTGAGTAAGCTGAAGCTTAAAAGACGATCATATTTGATGACAAGTGAAGATTATGTGTTAGACAATACTTTACGAGGTACGACGTGATCTGAGCTTAATAGCGATCTTGAAAACATAACCCATGGTGTTTTATATGATTTTCTTTCATTACTGCAGATCTAAAGTTTTACATGAAAGAGATAGTAGAGATAGCGAGATATATGTGTCAAATATTTAAAGAGCACTGAATATTTATTTTATGTGTCAAATAAAGGAATCCAACATGGTTGAACAGATATTCATTATTGGTCATTATCTTGATCTAGGTACATATATAGTCGTCTCAAATAGGCTAAAATTTTCATTTATAACTCCAATTTATTATCATTTCTGCAACTTTATAATATAACAACTTCACTTGATTAATTACAAAACACCCACACCTTCATGTCTTATTAAGTCCATTTCAAGGAACTTTCAAAGAAACTGGTCAAATCTGTTTACAGTAGAAAGTCTGAAAGTGCTAGAACTCTTGGCATGGCTTGCCAGATAAAGAATTAATCATAGGGGCAGTCTTGATTCTCCAGATCCTTGCCTTTAGCTTATTATGTCTGATGTTTCCAGGGCTAAGAGCGGTTTGAGAAAGCGGTTGCGAAACCAACCACCTGTTATTCTTAACTGTGTAAGATCCATCTTGTGTATAAGTCCATATCCACTCATCTTTCGACTCAACACTTAGGGACCAAACTAGGATTCTCAGCACATCGGGAAGGGCCACACTACCGTGGAGTTTGTCCATATTACACGGACATGATGGTAAGATAAACTCTGCTATAGTGATATTCATATCGACCTTTCCCAAGATTGCCAAAGGACAACGAGGACGCTCATCAAAAACCCAATTATCACTCCACATTTAGTTCTTTTCCCATCTCCTATTGAACAAATAAGACCTTTCTTAGTAACTCCTTCCCAAACTAGAGACTCTGTCAAGCATAGGAGGGTCGATAACTATTACCAGCGTCCAAAAAAGTATTCATGGAAAAGTATCTATCTCTATATATCTGAGCAAGCAGTGAATCAGGATCAAACATGATACGCCAATCTTGTTTCACAAAAAGAGCTTGGTTGAAATTTTTGATATCTCGAAATCCCAATCCACAATTTTCCTTGGATTTGCATAACTTCAACCAAACAACCTAATCATCTTCTTTGTATTTTCCTTACTGTTCCACCAGAAGCTTGTCACTTCACTAAGCAACTTTTTATATTGGAATTTTGATAACTTGAAGCATGAAATTGCATACACCAAAAAGGCTCGCGTAACAAACTTAAGTAATATCTCTTTGCCAACAAGAGACAAAGTCTTAGAATACTAGCTCATGTGTCTGGAGCCCAACCTATCTGTGATATAAGCCAAAAGAGCCTTATTAGATCCACCTAAACACTCTGGGAGTCCAAGATAATTACCAGAGCCCCCTTGATCAATACCCGTAAATGAGCCAGTAATTTATCGCATAATCGGATCTATCCTTGCTCCATATGTAACAACCGATTTTTGATAGTTAATGACTTGACATGAAGCTTTCCCATAGAGTTTTAAGCATTGTAGGACTTCAGCACATTCTATGAGGTTCACCTTACAAATAAATAAGCTGTCATTTGTAAACAAAATATGTTATACTAATAGACATTGTCGAGTTATTTTGATCCCCAATATCTTCTTATCCACTTTAGCATGCTTCATAATGTGTATTAGTCCTTCTGCGCATAGTATAAAGGGGAAAGGAGATAGATGATCCCCCTAGCGCATATCTCTCTGGTTTAATGAGGTCATATGATTTGCCATAAAGAAAAACTGAATATGAAACGGTTCCCACACAAACCATGAGCCAAGCTACAAACTTATTGTCATAACCTAAGTGTTGGAGAAGATCTTCCAAAAAGGATCACTCAACATGGTTATAAGCTTTAGACATATTAGATTTGATAGCAATATAATCTCCCATACATCTTTCATTCTTCTTCAAAGCATGGACCACTTCGTATGCTACCAAAATATTGTCTAATATGAGCCTCCCTGCCACGAAAGCCCTTGAGATTCTGAGATAATTAATTGTAATATCTTTTTAAGGTGATGGCTTAGAACTCAAGATACGATTTTGTTTACCACAGAACAAAGAATATTTGGTCTCAGGTCCATCATTTTGGATGGGTTCAATGTCTTTGGGATAAGACATATTTGCGTGAAGTTCCACTCCAAAGGTAGTACACCAAATTCGAAAAAGTTCTTTACTTCTTTTATGAGATGATTTCCCACGATACCCCAATATATATGGAAAAAAATTCTAGTCATTCCATTAGCTTTTGGAGCCTTATCCCCCTTTATACTGAAAGCCGCCTTTGCATTTCCTCATTGGAGATTGGTTTAACAAGATCCACATTCATACAACTAGATACACGTGGTACCAAGCCGAAAAGAATCATTGCTTGTTTAGGTCGAGATGAGGTGAAGAGCGAGCAGAAGTAACTGACTGCAACTTCGCCCTTCGAAGCTTCTGTCACCTGATCAATACCATCAGAGTTGGTTAGGACTGGTACAAGTTATGTGCTCTTCTCCGCTTGACACTATGTTGGAAGAAATTCAGATTTTTGTCTCTTTCCTTTAACCAATTCTCTCGGATATTCTGCTTCCAGTATTGTTCTTCTTCTCTGTAAGCTTGGTCTATCTTTTCTCTAAGATCTCAAGTTGTATTGATGTTCGGCCTAGGCTTACCTTATTCCTTCTCTAGCAACTCTTTCAATCACTGAATTCGATTGCGTGAATTGTAATCATTTCTCTTTTCCATTTTGATAGAGAGACATGACAAGTTGTAATTTTATCAACAATAGTCCTAAAATTACTTTGATCATTAGCGTTCCAAGCTGCTTTAATAGTCTTTGTAACACCCATTTTAGATATACAGTGCTTGTTAAACATAAACTTTCATCGTCCCCTAATAGAATCCTCAAAAAGTATCATGTAAATTGGTATATGATCAGATCCTAGGCGGTCCATATATTCACCATGAGACAAAAGAAATATCTGAAACCACTCTGCATTTCCTAAGCTACGATCTAGCATGCCTTGTATATGCATACCATTACGCTCGCCAGCCCAAGAGAACAAATTTCCCAAGCAAGGGATTTATTTCAACCTACAATAGGAGATCATATTTCTAAATGGATAGAAGGAAAGTTCCTCTCTCAGAGATCCTCCCCGTTTTTCAATATTGTCTGAAATTTCATTTAAGTCCCCTATTACCATCCATGGCTATGGTTGCTCCCAATATCAACCAGTGCATCCCAAGCCCTTTGTCTATTACTTCTTTCAAGTTCTTCGTATACAAAAGAGATATAAAAATCATAGAACGTAATGTCACTTCAACATTGATTATATTTTATTTGAAAGGGTTATGACAACTTGATACGACTCTTTCCAGAACAAAACCAATTCACCACTCAAGCTTATAAGATAACCAAGATGAGAGTTATCATAACCAAGAGAATGACAAAGATCCAACACGTGATTACTGGAGTTTTTACTCTCCATGAAGAATATGAAATCCGGAAAATGTACACGCCTCATTTCCTGTAGTAGTTGAATTGTCAAGGTGTTCTCACAACCTCGAAAATTCCAGTTCAGAAGCCTCATTGATCTTTTAGTGGTTCCTCACTCGGAACCACCTCTACATTTGTGCCCTTAGCGCTTTTTGGACCTTCTTCTCCCTCTATTTATTTGCATACCTTCCTTTTTGGTGTAGTCTCTACAACCTCTAGTTGTTATTTCTTTTCTCTGTAAACTCGAACAACTTCTTTAGCAGTTTGGTTCCTTCTCCATTTATTTGGTCTTCTTTTGTTCTTGGCCGAAACTGTCCTAACCTTAGAAGGACCGGCACCATAGGTACCAGCTCTGAAAATTGTTGAGTTAGTTAGTGTAAATTGAGGGGAATGCTTAACTCCATTATTAGCAGCTTTCCTGTCTATAGACAGAGTAAGGTTCAGTTCAGTTCTCTGTTTCTCGAGTTCCTCCTTCATGTGTTATTGAGAAATCATAAACCAAACTCTTTCCTTTTTCTAAGTCCACAGTTATTTTCGGAGCCTTGATCATACTCAGGAAATTTGCTCGACTAGTAGCATCTTTATCGAGTCCCCAAACATGTTTTCTGACTCAGATTGTTCTAGCTAGCTTCTCATATGGGTCTTGCACTAACATCTAATATCTCATCAGCGATCTTTGGTTTGTGGCCACGTCAATACCCACATCATCAGTTGCCAAGACCCTACACAATGCGTCATCTTTTGCAAGTTTCCTCACTACCGGAGCCACCACCTCCTTATCACCAACTGTAGCAACATGTTGCCGGATAGAGGTGAGGAGAGGAAACCTTGTTTTATCATGTGTAAGTCTTTGGCAATGGTAAATCTCTTTTGTAAACGTTCGCATTCAAAGGTAATATTCATTATCTCACCAAAGGGAATTTCAAATTCTCTGGAATTCTTCAAAAGCTTGTTAACGTCTATAACAATTCTAGCACATATATAGCCTTTGCTTTGGGTTTTATGGATAAAAGTCAACTCCTTGACTGTCCCCACATAACCCGCTATCTCTAAGATCATGTCTGCATCATAGCAGTCAATGGGAATGTTCCTCATTCGAATCCACACTGAAAGTTCTTGGAGATAGTTTTTTGGTTGCTTCTCCACCCACTTCTCCAATACAATGCTCTAATCCTCATATGTCCACACACTAGCAGACAAAATCGACTAAAGATCGTTTTCATTGTCAAAAACAAATTCGAACCGTTCAAAAGATAGAGTACCTCCTCTGCAATGATTTTGGACTCTCCACAATCTAGGAATATTGTGTATAAAGTGGGACATTCTTTGAGATTTCGGGTTCAGCAACCGTCCCAACAGACGTATTTCTCTCTGCAACACTGGATTTGAGCACATATCAAAGTTTGATTAGTTTCATTTCATCAATTGACATTTCTTGAAGAGCTTTATCAAGATGATGATCCATACAGGTTCAACCTTTCAATCTCAGTAAAAACAAGCGGTGAAGCAAAGATTTCCACTAAAAGCGACGACTGAAAATAGGGTTTCCACTGTTGTTGCTTGAGACGTTTAAATTCTTCTTGTTATAAAAAGAAATAACTGATAAATTCTTATTCTCTAAGCAAGGAAAAATTGACAATTCTCGAATACTTGAGCTTTAAACTTAGAAAGTGAGACCTTCTAAACGGATTGGAGAGACCTAAGCTCCTCTAAGGAGAAAAACCCGCATTTTCTCAAATCAAACTGTCAATTTCTAATCCAGTGATTAATGGTCAAACACACTTAGAACAGAAAATAAAAGCTAGTTCGAATTTGAGAAATAGCTCGGTTCTTAGCAAATAGATCAGCTTGTTTATTTGTATTTGTTGCTGAATCAGCCTAATATAAATCTAATTATTGATTGTTTGTTTATACATAAACAATATGGAACATACTTATGTGTGAGAAATTGTAATAAGTGCAGTACCACAATAGAAGTAGAAGCTGCTTAACGCGATTAGAAGAGTTTATAGTTTGCAAAGAGCTTATCACCCAACAAATTTGTGAACCGTCGATCACATTAAAATTGAGTGTTTAGTGATAAACCCTTTAACTAAGTGGTTTAGACTAAACCGGTCTACTCTTACTGTGATTGAGATTGCGGTTGATGTCATTCATTGTCGTTCAGGGACGAGGAGTCAAGAATAAAGACTAAATTTTAATATACCCTGAAGTTTTAGCTGAATTACAATGGAGACAAAATATCGTCATAGCTGACGAAGATATAAAGAAGCAACAAGCAACGTGTCACTTCTCATGTCGTCGTTTTCCCCAAGAAATATCCAAACGTAAGCCAATTATGTAACGCCACGTGTCTAGCCTCACTCCTTTTAACAAGCGCGTAACAGTTTTTCTCTTTGTCTCAAAGTCACTTCTTCCTCATCTCTGGGAAACCAACAAGAATGGATCGTGTGGTCTTCTTCTTCCTCATAGCAGCCACTTTACTGGCTGTTTCTCTCGGATCCGACGCTATCTCCAGTGAGGTAAACAATGTTTTTGATAATCCGATCAGGCAAGTCGTCCCTCAGGAGAACGATGAACTTCTCCTCAACGCAGAACACCATTTCTCTCTATTCAAATCCAAGTACGAGAAGACTTACGCGACTCAGAAAGAGCACGATTATCGGTTCCGTGTCTTCAAGGCTAACCTGAGGCGAGCTAGGCGTCACCAACTTCTAGATCCGTCTGCCGTCCATGGCGTCACGCAGTTCTCAGATATTACTCCGAAGGAATTCCGCCGCCAGTTTTTAGGGCT
Organism: Lepidium aucheri; assembly: GCA_900406435.1. Classification (NCBI taxonomy): domain Eukaryota; kingdom Viridiplantae; phylum Streptophyta; class Magnoliopsida; order Brassicales; family Brassicaceae; genus Lepidium; species Lepidium aucheri. The sequence goes on from OVBA01002857.1 coordinate 26,178, forward strand.
CAAACGCCAGCGGTTTCGTCTTCCCACTGACACTCAGACAGCGCCGATTCTTCCGACTAGCGACCTCCCCACGGAATTCGATTGGCGTGAAAAAGGAGCCGTCACACCTGTTAAGAACCAGGTATGTAGCTCAATATCCGCAATATGCGAGAACTTAGAGAAGGCTCGTGAATCAGTCTTGTGATTTTTCCCAATTTTTGCAAATCTCGATGGTAGAGACTGAAGAAAGTGTGTATGTTTGATGTGAATAGGGTTTGTGCGGATCATGCTGGTCGTTTAGCGCGACTGGAGCTCTTGAAGGAGCTCATTTTCTAGCGACTAATGAGCTTGTTGGTCTCAGTGAGCAGCAGCTCATAGACTGCGACCATGAGGTTTGGTTTATTATCGATTCTATTTTAGCTTTTAAAGTGCTTTCAAGATTGGGATCCTTAAGAGTAAACTGAAATTAATGCCTTGATGATTGAGTTTCCCATTTGGATGTGTTTGGTGAAGTGGTTGTAACTAATTTGTATATTGATAAAAACTTTCCTCTTTCTGCAGTGTGATCCAGCAGAACCCAATTCATGTGACTCTGGTTGCAGTGGAGGCCTAATGAACAATGCTTTTGAGTACACTCTCAAAGCTGGTGGCCTTATGAAGGAAGAAGATTATCCTTATAGAGGACTTGGCCATTCCGCCTGCAAGTTCGACAAGAGCAAGATCGCTGCCAGTGTGTCTAATTTCAGTGTTGTCTCTTCAGATGAAGACCAAATCGCCGCAAATCTAGTCAAGCACGGCCCTCTAGCTAGTAAGTTTTGCAAACTCTTTTACGTGTTACCAAATTAAGAGTTAACACATTTGTCATTGCTGCTCAACAGTTGCTATCAATGCGATGTGGATGCAAACTTACATAGGAGGAGTCTCGTGTCCGTATATATGTTCAAAGACCCAAGATCATGGAGTGCTTTTGGTTGGGTTTGGTTCATCAGGTTATGCACCAATTCGTCTTAAGGAGAAGCCTTACTGGATCATAAAGAACTCGTGGGGAAAACTGTGGGGCGAGCACGGTTACTACAAAATCTGCAGGGGAAGTAATAATGTGTGTGGTATGGACACTATGGTATCTACTGTTGCTGCTGTTCATGCCTCCACGAAGTAGAGTTATTAAGATGTATGTTTATATATGTATATGTATGTATGGATGCATAACCATTCCACGAACTGATATTGTTAGTATTATCTCTTTGTTTCAGTCTTCACTGTAAAATAGTTTATGGGTCACTGAATGATTATCAACTTATTAATGGTTGGAATAATAGATGTTTGATATGTTTTATTTACTTCTCCCATTAGTACAATGCTCATACATTCTTCTCGGTCATATCGTTTTCAATTATACAACGACTAATTATTCCAATTCCAATAATAACAGATATCAAAGCGGTTAGTTACAGAGCTAAACCTACAAGGACCAGCTTGTTTTATCTTCCACAAACACTTGTGGCACCAGTTATAGCCGGAACTATCTCGGTGGTCCATATATATAGTGAACGAATGCCATTTCTTTGGCAACCTCGGCCATCCAAACCTGCAAAAAAAAAAATGTCTTTCCAAAAATCTGACGTCTAAATCTAAACGACCAGGACTCACCTGGTTTCAAACTCCGTTTACCAAAATCATCATCTTTTGATTCACAATGATAGAGTAAGTTAATTGATTACCTAGATCGTTCATCATTACTACCGTTATTTTTCCAAAAGGAAATATCCATTTTGGTGATTGTGGATCGGTAGGAACCAGAATGTTGTGTTTTTGGTCGGCATGTGATAATATTTAGTCATAAAGATACTCAATATGAACAGTGGTACACATTGTTTTGGAATCATCATTTTCTGTATAAGAGAGGGGAATTTAAGGTAACAATATGATTCTTATAATGTGTGTGTGGTAAGTAATTTAACTCAAATAGAAAATCTTTTAACCAAAGAAAGTTATCTAACTTGTTTCCTATATTCAAATAAACAGTTTCCTTACTTTAATTGATGAATATGGTCAAATTCTTAACATTAAAACTAAATAATGTGGTCACATTTAGTTGGGTGTTTAAGGTGACGTTGATTGCTGTCATAAACAAAAGCAAAACAAAAGCAAAACAAACGTGAATTAACAAAATGCTTAGGGAGTCAATTCCATAATAAACTCTACCAGATTTTTTCTGAGAATCAAATATGGAACACAAGATCTTCTTTTCCAATGAGGGACACCTATACTATTAAAAGATGATATGCTTTTGAAATATAATTAAAATTTTGTAAATATTTACATCAAATCAGTTTTAATAATCAAAAAATAAAAGTTCGACAAAATTTTCAATAAACATTTATTATCTATTTAATGAATGGATCCAAAAAAATTATAATGGGTTAAATTTTTGATAACCAATTAAATCTAATATAAATAATTGATATCAAGTTGTATCACAATATCTGAAAATCCGGAAAAAAAGGCCAAAACCTAACCGTACTTTTTTTGTCGTGCTGATTCCTACATGAATTTCATGGTCCGAACTTAATTAATCACATCTTTCTTCACTTTTTTAAATGTTTTGTATTTCTATGTATATTTAACTTTTCTAGTTAGCATTGTATTATATATCTCTAACATCTTGTTGTAACAAATTTAATACTAAAAAAATATTATAATAAAATACAATCATAATCATATCACAAAATATTTTCTATATATGTCACATTTTAATATTTTAATTAATTATTTAGTTCATTTCCTGAAAATGGTGAGGTGGTGATTCACAACATTTTGGGAGTTCACCAACTAGGAGGTATGTGCTCTTATCTTGGACTTGGGGGAGCAAAAACTAAAGTAAGGAAGTATTAATAAATTCAATCATGACGGTTTTGCCGACATATGTCATGTCATGTTATAAACTTCCAAAGAATATAGTGATAAAATTAAATTCGGCTATATCAAATTTTTTGTGTGCAAATTCCAAAACATCAAAAAGTGTACATTGGATGAAATGGAAAAAATTATGTAAACCGAAGCAAAAAGGCGGATTAGGCTTTCGTGTGTTGGAGGAATTTAATTCAACTCTTCTGGCCAAACAAGTTTGGAGATTGATAGACTATCCTGATTCTTTGTTTGCTAAGGTGATGCGTGGTCGATATTATAAAAACGTTCGATATTGGCAAAATCAACTGCAAATCCTTCTTATGGTTGGAGAAATATCATTTCAGTTTGATCCCTTATGAGTAAAGGTTGAACTCAGAAAATTGGTGATGGTAGGTCCGTGGCGGTCTGGCGAGACCCATGGATCCCAAATATTAACCCAAGAGTAGCATTTGGTATAGATATGACTGTTTACCCGGATCTAACCGTTGATCAATTTATTTATCCTCATACTAGATCATGGCGAGAGATTATTCTACGCCAATATTTTATTCTTTTTGATGTTCAATTGATCTTGGGAATACCAATTCCAAGACGTGTACGACCTGATTACTGAGGTTGGCATTATATAAAATCTGGATGGTATTCAGTAAAATCAAGATATCAAACAGAGGAATGTAATTCATTACTAGATTTTGGTTCTTATGGACTAAATTTTTGGGCTTTACAATAAAAAAATTTGGAAACTAGATTATCCAAATAAAACAAAATATTTTATCAGGCAAAATTTATCATGATGTATAGTAGTTAAGAAGATCTGAAGAAGAGATGAATTAGCTGTGACCCTAGATGTAGTACATGTGGGGCATATGAGAAATCTATTAATCATGTCCTCTTTGAATGTCCCCTGGAAGTTCAAACATGGACGTTATCTTTTATTCCATCACCACTTGATGTTTTTCTGGAAAATTTAGTTTGGTATAATCTTGATTATTTGTTTTGGAGAATTCCTAAATCAGCAAACGTCATGATATTCCCTTGGTTGTTATGGCTCCTATGGAAAACTAGAAATGTTATTTGCTTTTCTAGACCAAGTAAAGATCCACGGGATGTACTGACTCAAGCAGAGCAAGATGAGGCAGAGTCGTCTCATGCAACACTTTATAAGAGTACTGCAAGCCAACCAGGATCACTGAGCTCGGATTTAATTTGGTTAGGGGTGCCTTTACCACTTACAGTTAACCCGACTTTTACGAGTTATAGATGCTTTGTTGATGCCTCTTAGAGAAGTACAGATCTTCACTCTGGGCTTGGCTGGGTTTGTTTTCCAGACTTTACATCTGGAGAGTTTTGGGGAGCACGCCAAATACTAAGAAGTATATCAGCTTTACATTCTGAGGTGGAATCGATTCTCTGGGCTATAGAATCTCTGATTATGTTTCAGTCATTCGAAGTGGAGTTAGCTACAGATTGCATGGATGCTGTGAAGTTGTTACTAAATCCAGACGCCTTCCAACTGTATCAAGAAGAGTTTCACAGTTTGTCGTGGTTTCGCTCTTCATGTTATTTTCAGATCTCTAAACCATAAAGCTGATGCTCTGCTTCATTCTGTTAGAAAAACAGCTAATGAGTTTAGTGTTGTAAACTCTTTCTCACCTTTTTTGGTGATTGGTTCTATTATATTGGTTGACAAAAAAATTAATTAGTTAGTTAGATAACAATATAATCTATAATTATAGGGAATATCATTAGTTATTTTAAAACTTTTATATTCTAAAAATATATACATAGTATAAACGTATATTGGCTTAAATTTTTGTCATATGTATCTTTAATAATCACATACTATTAATAATCACTATTAATACAAACAAAATTTAGAATATATAACAAAACAAAAGGTTTTGTTCCCACGTATTTACTAATATAAGATCACAGTTTCATAATTTTATATGTTTATATACTTACTAGATGATGTTCCGTGTTATGCACGACTTAGGTAATATTTGTTTGTTTTATTTATTTATTTATGGTTTGATTTATATGTGTAAATTTATTATTTACTTAATTATATATATATATATATATTTGATATATTAAAAAATAAAATTCTAGTAATCACCAATTCTGTTGTACACGAAATATATTTTTTTATTTCTGTTTACTTAAGTTTTGATGCATTACAATATTACATATAAATTTTTTTGACTCGTGTTATTTACTTTTTGATTCATGTTCATTTATGTTTTAGACTCGTTTATAACTTAATTTGTAAATCCGTATTTATTTAGGATTTTGACCCCGTATTTATTTAGGTTTTAAAATCTGTTTAATTTTGTTGTGTTATACATTATCGATAGAATACATATTTTTATTTATTAATATCATAAGTAATTTCTCAAATATATACTAATATATATATATATATATATATAGTTTTAAACTCGTATTCAT
>OVBA01002858.1:0-25769 GCA_900406435.1 Lepidium aucheri
AGGCTTCGTGGATGTTTGATTGCATGTTGGTTAAGGAGAGTTGTTGTCGAAATTCCGGCTCTTCTCGTGGAGTCGATTTTCTTGATCTTCAATCAGGTTAAGTTATGGGTTGGGAATCCCGACTACTTTGCTCTAAACTAACTTGAGATGCCTAATCTTTGTGCTAATCGAACATGCAACAGATCATCGGTTATGTTCGATGAGACCGAAGAAATTTGACTTTGGAATATCTTGGTTGGATTGAGTTTGCGCGTCACAGCTCCTCCGTTCAAGAATCGGAGGCGATGGTGTATTCCTGCTGGAGAGATCTATCTGTTTACTGGATTTGTCAAGTTTAACCAGCAACCTTTTTGGATCTGGTGATGGATTCTACCTCTCTTTCTAGACTAGAGAGCAGAAGAAGCAACCAAAATTCAGTTAACTGTTTAGCTTAGTACATTAAAACAAAAGTTAATTTACCGACTTAAACAAAGGTTTTTGGAGGCCCAAGATAACAGTAGCCCAGTTATTTAGAACATTAAATCGATAATAAAAGTGGCCCAGATAAAAATCGAAGTATAAAATTCAGTGTTTTCATTTTCTCCTCCGCTATATAAGAGAAATAAGCCTCCGCTGTTTTCATCTTCTCCATCGCGAGTTCTAGGAAGAAATCGGGCGCCAAAGCTAAAACAATGGTGGGTAAGCGAGAGTCTGGAGATGATTTGAATACCCAAACGATTCTGAAGAAACAAAAGGCAAAATCTGAAGAGAAGGTACTTAAGATGATAGGAATTTTGCAGAATCCTCTTCGTTGTTTGACAACAATTTTGTTTACACTTTGTTCTAATGGCTACTCATAACAGGACACAACACCGGAAGTATTATTTGATTGTCGGGTTGAGTTGTCGGAGACAAAGTCTGATCAGGCTAATTTGATCTCAGAGAAGGTATAATTTTTGCAAATTTTAATATTCTATAGCTGTTTCTTAGAGTACAAGTTTATGTTCCATTAAGCATCTTGTTCACTCATGTGACAGGATACAATGGAAGGACTTGATGAATCTCCCGATTTTGTTGAGGTATCTTCACTTATTGTCAGGCTCTGAAGAAGCGTTAGATAACATAATTGTTGCTATGCAATTTAAAAGTCCTTTTCTCTCTTTAGAGTTGTGCGTGCTAACACACTTGGCTGTTAAATTCAGGAAGTTGCAGCAAGAAAAAGAAAAAAGATACTCTTTGTTGATCATCTCCCTCGAGAAACTAAGATATCAGATATGTAAGTAGCACCTTGACTTTCCTCTCTAGTTCTCGGAGCAAGTTTTTCATGACTGATATATTACCCTCTATTTTCACAGTATCAGTTTCTTCCATAATGTTGGAGAAGTTGTTCGTATTACACTTAAAGCAAACCGCAAGGGTGAGCATTAGGGCTATGGCTTGGTTGAGTTTGCTTCTGCTAACGAAGCAAAGAAGGTGGGAGTAGTTTTGTAGTAATGATGAGAAACGTATTACATTTCTCATTTGAAAAGTAGTGTGTACTTACGATGAAAATATACAATTAGTTATTTGAAAGTACGATTGCTGATTAATTTTTGTATTGTCTAGGCGCTGGAAAAGAAGAATGGTGATTATTTGCACGGTCAGAAGATTTATGTTGATGTGTTTAAAGATTCTACACGACAACTCAAGTAAATTGATTTTCCATGTTATAGATATTTGTTTCTGTAATACTAGTTGTAACTTATTGCTAGAGTTAATTAGGTATTGCATCGAGCACAAGGTGGTTTGGTAAGGGTTTTAACTCTTTCCCTCTTGAGTTTGTTGTCAAAACACTTATAGATTATGTTTTTTGGTATACATGAAGAGATCACAATGGTTTTTGATATTCCGGCTACAAAGACTACCTTCGACGAAAAAGCCATTTGATAGAAGAAAATGAGACAGTGGAAGGACCTGATGAAGATACAAATTCTGTTAAGGTAACTATTCTTATTGTCTTCAAAGTATTTCAGGCTCAGAAGAAATTCTTCAGATGGAGCTACTTCTGTTTGTTGTTTTGCAGTTTAAATCCTTTTCTTTTTGGAGGAGTCGTGTTTGCTAACACACTTCGCTTGGCTGTTAAAAACAGGAAGTTGCCATAAGAAAAAAGACACTCTTTTTTGCCGATCTCTCTCCCCAATCTGATATAATTGATGTGTAAGTTGTACCTTAAATATCCTCTTTCCTTCTCGGAGCAAGGTTTAAATGATTGATATCTAATCCCCCATTATTACAGCTACAAGTTCTTTCATAATGTTGGACAAGTTGTTAGTCTTCGACTTATTGCAAACGACGAGGGCAAGCGTGTGGGTTGTGGCTTTGTTGAGTTTTCTTCTGCTAAGGAAGCAAAGAAGGTGAGAGTAGTTTATAGCAATGATGAAAAGTATTGAAGTAGTCATCTGAAAATTAGTTTATACCTATGATGAAAAATATACTAGTTACTTGAAAGTACGATTATTGATTAAATCATTTTTACTGTAGGCGCTGAGAAAGAAGAAGGGTGAATATTTGCACAATCATAAGATATTTCTTGATGTCGCTAAGCTAGCTCCATACCCTCCACTACCCAAGTAAATTGATTTTCCCTGTTATAGATATTTGTTTCTGTAATACTAATGGTAAATTATTGCTAGAGTTTATGATACCTTTACAGAAGATTAACACTGTTATTTTTGTTAATTAGGTACAACCTTGCAGAGAAGCTTTGGTAAGAGTTTTAACTATTTGCCCTCTTGAGTTTGTTATCAAGAGCACAGTGGGTGAAGTCTTTGGTATGCATGGAAATATCACAAGGGTTTTTGATATTGAAATTTCAGGTACGAAGATAGTTTTCGACAAGAAAGCTGTCTGATAGAAGAAAATGAGACAGTGGAAAGAGTTGATGAAGATCCCGATTTTGTCGAGGTACCTGTTCTTATTATCAGAACTCTTGCCACAAAGTGGAAAGATGACCTATGCTACTTAAGTCTTTTTCTCCGTAAGAGTTGTGCTAACACACTTGGCTTGGCGGTTAAATTCAGGAAGTAGCTGCAGAATCAAAGACGCTTTTTGTTGGCAATCTCTCGCCCCAAACTACAATATTAGAGATGTAAGTAGCACCTTTAATTTCATCTTTCGTTCTCAGAGCAAGATTTTCAGGAGTGATATTTTATCCTCCATTTTCTACAGCTGCGGATTCTTCCATTGGTTTGGAGAAATTCTTCATGTTCGAGTTGATGTAGACCACAAGGGTGAGCGTGTTGCCTTTGTTGAGTTTGCTTCTGCTGACGCAGCAATGGAGGTGAGAGTAGTTAATAGTAATGATGAAACAAGTACTCAAGTAGTCATTTGAAAAGTAGTGTATACTGATGAAAAAAATATACAAGTAGTATTTTAAAAGTCGTGATAACTGACTAAATCTTGTATACTGTAGGCGATGAGAATGAAGAATGGTAAATATATAGACGACCCAAGTAATAAGGTTTTTCTTGATGTGGCTAAGGGAGCTACATACCCTCTACGACCCAAGTAAATTGATTTTCCAGTTTATTGAGATTTGTTTCTGTAACATTAGTTGTCACTTATTGCTTGATTTTAGATTAATACTGTTGTTTTTGTTAATTAGGTACAACCTTGCAGAGATGCTTTGGTAAGGGATTTAACTATTTGTGTCTTGAATTTGTTATTAAGATCAAGAGCACATTGGTTGTAGTTTTTTTGGTATACATGGAGAGATAACAAGGGTTTCTGATATTCTAGGTACAAAGACTACCTTCAACAAGAAAGCCTTCGTATGGAAGAAGATGAGACAGTGACAGGACTTCTTCAGGTACCTGTTCTTATTGTCTTCCAAATATGTCAGGTTCAGAAATAACAGAACTGTTGCGACAAATTCGAAAGATGACTTTGTTGCTATGCATTTTTAAGTCCTTGGCTTCTTAGAGTCGTGCTAACACACTTGGCTTGGCTGTTTTAAATTCAGGAATTTTACGTAAGTAAAAGGACGCTCTTTCTTGCCAACCTCCCTCCCCAATCTACAATATTAGATATGTAAGTAAAGCTAACACCTTTAATTTTCACTCTCGTTCTTGAAGCAAAGTTTTCATGATTGGTATTTTATCCTTTGTCTGTTTTGGCAGCTACAATTTCTTCGATTGGAGGGGTGGAATTGTTCGTCAACGACTTATTGTAGACCACGAGGGTAAGCCTGTGGGTTGTGCCTTTGTTGTGTTTGCTTCTGAATTCGATGCAGAACAGGTGAGAGTACTTTATAATAATGATGAAAGTATAAGTAGTGATTACTGATTAGATCTTTTATACTGTAGGCGCTGAAATATAAGAAGGGTAAATATTTGTACGATCATAGAATATTTCTTGATGTGGTTAAGATACCTCTATATCCTCCACGACCCAAGTAAGTTGATTTTCGAGATTTGTTTCTGTGGTTGTCACTTATTGCTAGAGTTTTGATCTCATTACATAAGATTAATGTTGTTGTTTTTGTTAATTAGGTACAACCTTGCAGAGAAGCTTTGGTAAGTCATTTAACTATTTGTTATCAACATATTGGGTTAAGTTTTTGGTATACATGGAGAGATAAACATGGGTTTTTGATATTCCAGGTACATCTCTGCAAGGTTTTTGATATTCCAGGTACATCAACTGAATATCAACCTTCCAGATTCTTAGGTACGAAGACTACTTTCGTTGAGGAAGAGGATGAGGAAGAGGAAGAGGACGCCCATGGATAGAAGAAGATGAACTGATAACGCCAATGCTTACTTAATTTTAAGTGTTTTAATATTACATAATTATCTGTCTTCATTATCACCCAAGTAATAGCCGTATACGATTTGAGCTGATTTGGTGAACTGATAAGTCTAAGACGGGGATCTATTAGTTTGATGACAATCTTTATTCATAGACAAAATCATCAACTTGTTTTCGAAGTTGGAACAAAAAGATATTTAGAATAATTCATCCACTACTTGCATTCAATAGATGACATTGACCCACCTCATATTTCTTTCTATATAACTCAATGAATTCATGGTATCAACATCATCCTTCCCACGAAGCATGGTTACTGTTCCTTTGAAAGCTCACACAGGTTCTGCAAGACTCTCACGGTAAGTAAGATCTTCTGAAAGATGTTTCTTTTGAACTATTTTCAGGTTATGTTTTTGATAGAATATGGTGGTCCAGATGTCTATTACCAATCTCAGCCTCAGAATTTGGACAGCAACTCGACGGTACTCTTAGCGTCTATACAGTAGCTGTTTGGTAGAGTTTGTCTGTTTAATAGATTATTAGTTCAGGGCAAGACTCAAACGTTGATGCTTGTTCATATTAGCCCGAAAGAAGACAATCTATGTGAAACCTAAAACAAACAAAAGCTAATTAAGATGTTTTAGTCTCCCTCAACAGTTTTCAGAAAACTTATTGTTATGTTTCATTACGATGAGTATGATGAGATTCCTTTGCCGTTTCTTCCTTCGCTACAATGGTGTTTATCAGATGAAATTCTCCAAGAAACGGCAAAGGAATCTCAGTTGTAAAAGCGAGCTCGTCTGTTAAAAGAAAGTCTCGATCTGTGAAATCATCGACTTCAGAACTATTGGACCAGAGGCCCAACTCGCAGCAACTCAGCAACAAGCCCATCTGCACCAACAACAAGCCCACCTGCAACAGTTTTCTTCTTCACCTGCAAACGACAAAAATAGAATATAGCAAGCAATGGTGACGCAAAATCGTACAAGTGCAAGCTGGAAAGTGAACATACAAAATTCGTTTTCCGTTTTGAATATGATATAGGCAAACTAGGGTTTTCAATAATCTTGTATATATTCACCTTATGCCTATTTTTGTGAATTAAGAAAACAAAGAAATACAACAAAAGTTCAAGCTTTCTGTTTTTCTCATCTCTGCTTTCATGGTATCAGAGCCATGGATTCTAGAGCTCTAGATTTATACACTCAGTCTTCTCTCAATATCACTAACTGTGTGACCATAAGACTAACCGACCACAACTACATCTTATGGAAGACAGTTCGAGTCTTTCTTAGCAGGACAAGGTCTGCTTGGTTATGTTAATGAAGTCATCAAGCGTCCAGTTGAAACCATAAAGATCCCGACTTCAGATGGCCAAGTCGTAGAGACAGTACCAAATCCAAATTTTCAGTCATGCAAGCGCTCAGATCAAGTTGTCAAAGCATGGCTATTGGGTTCATTCTCAGAAGATGTCCTCAACAATGTTGTAGAAGCTAAAACAGCTCAGGACGTGTGGGAATCTCTAGCCAAACACTTCAACAGAGTCTCCTCTTCCAGACTTTTCGAGCTTCAGAGAAAACTGTAAATTGTCTCCAAAACAGACAAGTCCATGGAAACATATGTCAAAGAAATCAAAGATGTTTGCAGTCAACTGTCATCCATTGGAAGTTCAGTGAGTGAAAAAATGAAGATCTTTTCAGCTCTCCATGGGCTTGGGAGAGAGTATGAACCTATAAAGACAAGCATAGAGGGAATGATGGACTCTCAGCCATCTCCTGTCTTTGAAGACATTATTCCACGCCTTACCAGCTATGATGCAAGGATTCAAGGGTATGCTACTGAGTCAAGTGTGTCACCTCATTTGGCATTCACTGTTGACTAAGCTCCTAATCCTTCTGTTTTCTATACTGAAACTTATTACCGTGGAAGAGGTGGCTCTGGTGGCAGATCTAGATCACGTGGAAGAGGCAACTACACAACAAGAGGTCATGGTTTCTATCAACATATCTCTTCTTCAAGGTGCAATAGCAACAACAATGATAATGAGAACATGCCGATCTGTCAAATATGCGGGAAAACTGGCCATCATGCTTTGAAATGCTGGCACAAATTTGATAATAGCTACAATGATGATGAACCCGTCAATGCTCTGGCAGCCATGAGAGTCACTGATGTTACTGATCAGTCCGGTCAAGAATGGCACCCTGATACCGGTGCTACAGCTTATGTGACTAACTCGGCTTCACACCTGAAACAAGTGCAAGCTTACTCTGGATCAGATGCGGTAATGATTGGTGATGGAAACTTCCTGCCTATAACCCACACTAGTTCTGCCAACCTTCCTTCCACCTCAGGTAATCTTCCATTAAGAGATGTTCTTGTATGCCCTCACATAGCTAAGTCTCTGTTATTAATGTCTAAGCTTACCACAGATTATCCATGCTCCTTTGAGTTTGACTGTGATAGTGTTCGTATTCATGATAAGGAAACAAGGAAGGTTTTACTTTTGGGAAGTAGTCACAATGGGCTGTATGTGCTGGATGGAGCGATACCTCAAGTCTTCTACTCTTCCAGACAGCAAGCAGCAAGTGAAGAGGTGTGGCATAGACGACTTGGACATCCAAACTCTCAAATTCTCCATCACTTATCAGCACTGAAGTCCATTGTAATTATAAATAAATGCAAGACTCTATGTGAAGCTTGCCAGCTTGGGAAAAGCTCTAGATTATCTTTTTCTGCTTCTACTTTTGTTGGCTCAAAACCATTGGAAAGGATCCACTGTGATCTCTGGGGACCTTCTCCAATTACCTCTGTTCAAGGCTTTCGTTTCTATGTAGTCTTTATTGACAACTTTACCTGATATTATTGGTTCTATACTTTGAAAATGAAGTCTGATTTCTATGCAATATTCTCTGTGCTTCAACTCCTTGTGGAGAATCAGTACAACTCACGAATTCAATCATTCCAATGTGATGGAGGAGGTGAATTTGTAAGCACCAAGTTTCTGCAACATTTACAAAGTTCAGGAATTAAACAATTGCTCTCATGCCCATACACACCGCAATAGAATGGATTAGCTGAACGAAAACACAGACATATAGTTGAATTGGGATTGTCTATGCTGTTTCAAAGCAAAGTACCTCACAAGTACTGGGTTGAAGCATTCTTTACTGCAAACTTTTTGATCAATCTTCTGCCTCCATCAAGTGACAATGACAAAAGAAGTCCTTTTGAACGACTCAATGGAACAGCACCAAACTACACAGCTCTAAGATCATTCGGTTGTGCATGCTATCCGACATTAAGAGACTATGGTAAAAACAAATTTGAACCCAGATTGTTGAAGTGTGTATTCATGGGCTATAATGACAAATTCAAAGGATATCGGTGTTTATTTCCTGCAACAGGAAGAGTTTACATCAGCCGGCATGTGATATTTGATGAAGCAAGATTTCCTTTTGATGAAATGGCCTTAAAAGAAAGTGATCATCTCAACACACCATTACTGAGTGCGTGGCTAAAAAAACAATCTGAACATACAACTCAGTCATCAACAACACCTGATGCAGTCCAATCACAAGATAGAGTCCCTCCTTTGACTGATCACACAATTCTACTTCCAATAGTCTCACCTGAAACAACTCACAGCAACACTAGCATTGACGCCCACACTTCTAACTCTGCAGCTTCACCACCAATGTCTGCTGAACCTGCAAGTCCTGTTCCCATAAATACAATGCCTACTGAAACAGCAATATCTCACAGTGAATCTGACTTGTCCACCACTAGTAAAGAGCTGAGTCCTGAGTGTACGACAGGCTTAGATCCTGTTTCTATTGGCAACAGCTCAAACTCTTTACCAAGTGGGACGGACTTGTTAGCAACTCAAGAAACATAACCACCAGTAACAACAATAGCATCATCTCACACAATGGTAACTCGCAGCAAATTAGGGATAGTGAAACCCAATCCCAAGTATGTATTACTCACTAAACATACCTCATACCCTGAGCCAAAAACAATAACTGCAGCATTGAAAGATGCAGGCTGGACACAAGCTAGGAAAGAAGAAATCGATAACTATATTGAAACCAAACACTTTTGACCTTGTTCCTCAGGAACCTAGCATGAATTTCTTGGGCAGCAAATGGGTATTTCGAACCAAGATTAATGCAGATGGAAGTCTTGACAGGAGAAGAGCACGAGTTGTAGCGAAAGGTCTCGAACAAGAAGAAGGAATAGACTATCTAGAGACATACAGTTCAGTAGTCAGAACAGCAACAGTCAGATCTGTTCTACATTTGGCTACAATTGAGCGTTGGGAAGTCAAGCAAATGGATGTGCGAAATGCTTTCCTTCATGGAGACTTAACTGAAACTGTCTATATGAAGCAGCCTGCTGGATTCATCGACCCTGAGAAACCTGATCATGTCTGGAAACTGAATAAAGCTTTATACGGACTGAAACAAGCTCCTTGAGCTTGGTTTGACAAGTTCAGCTCTTTTCTCCTTGAATTCGGCTTCAAATGCAGTGTCAAAGACCCCTCTCTCTTCTATTACAACAATGGAAAAGACCTTATTCTTCTCCTACTATATGTCGACGACATGATCATCACTGGGAACTCATCAAAATTCTGGGATGATCTGATGAAAGCGTTGAACCTGCAATTTCGAATGAAAGATCTTGGTCAGATGCACTATTTCCTTGGAATTCAAGCTCTATTTCATACAAATGGCTTGTTCCTCTCACAATCCAAATACGCTGAGGATCTGTTAATAGCAGCAGGAATGCAAGATTGCTCCCCAATGCCAACACCGCTACCACTTCAACTAGACATAGTTCCAGATTAAGCTCTCTTGTTTGAGAATCCAACATACTTCCGCAGCCTAGCAGGCAAGCTGCAGTATCTCACTTAAACAAGACCAGACATTCAGTTTGCCGTTAACTACGTCTATCAGAAAATGCATGCTCCAACAGTCTCTGATTTCTCCTTGCTGAAGCGTATTCTCCGCTATATCAAAGGCACACACACCATGGGAATCAACTTCAACAACAATACAGACAACACACTGAGAGCGTATAGTGACAGTGATTGGGCGGGATGTCACACAACTCGGAAGTCCACAGGTGGCTTCTGCACTTTCTTAGGTTCCAACACAATCTCTTGGTCCTCAAAAAAACAGGAAATGATAGCTAAAATCTCCACTGAAGCAGAGTACAAAACTCTATCTGACACAACATCTGAAATTATATGGCTAAGCCACCTGATGCGTGAGATTGGAATCCCAATTCATAACATACCTGAGCTATACTGTGACAATCTCTCTTCTGTTTACTTGACAGCAAATCCAGCATTTCATAGACGAACAAAACACTTTGAGCTTCACCATCATTACGTGTGAGAACGTGTTGCTCTTGGTGCTGTGGAAGTCAAACATATACCGGCTTCTCTCCAACTTACAGATATCTTCACAAAGTCTCTTCCCTTTGCAGCTTTCACCTCGTTAAGATACAAACTTCGTGTTGACGTTCCTCCTACACCAAGTTCGCGAGGGGATATTTGACCAGAGGCCCAACTCGCAGCAACTCAGCAACAAGCCCATCTACACCAACAACAAGCCCACTTGCAACAGTTTTCTTCTTCACCTGCAAACGACAAAAATAGAATACAACAAGCAATGGTGATGCAAGATTGTACAAGTGCAAGCTGGAAAATGAACACACACAATTCGTTTTCCGTTTTGAATGTGATAGAGGCAAATTAGGGTTTTCAATAATCTTGTATATATACACCTTATGCCTCCTTTTGTGAATTAAGAAAACAAAGAAATACAACAAAAGTTCAAGCTTTCTGTTTTTCTCATCTCTGCTTTCAAGAACAAGGAGTTGATGAAACGGAGAACAATCCGAGCCAAGATCAACTCGCAATTGATGGAGCTCAAAATTCACCATACTTTCTTACTGCAGGCAACAATCCGGGAATAACTCTCATCATTGAGGTGTTGAATGGTTCAAATTACAACACTTGGATATTAGCTATAACAACCGCTTTAGAGGCCAAGTATAAACTAGCCTTTGTTGAAGGTTTGTTGCCAAGGCCATTTGATTCTCATCCTCATTTAAGGATCTGGTGTAGATGTAACAGCATGGTTAAATCCTGGTTGTTGAACTTAGTATCAAAGGAAATTTATAGCAACATCTTAAGATTCAATGATGCCTCAGAGATATGGAAAGACCTCCTTATGCGTTTTCACATCACAAATATTCCGAGGTCTTATCAGATAACTCAACATATTTGGAATTTTCAAGAGGGATCTTTATCCTTATGTGCTTATTACACAAAACTTAAAAAGTTATGGGATGATTTGGATGGAGCTGAGTGCATTAAGACTTGTAACTTCTATGAGTGTTGCAAGGCAGTGAGTACAAGATCAGAACATTCAAAAATTATAAAATTTCTTGCAGGTTTTTTTGAAAAATAATGTAAAATTTATTCAAAGAACCTCGTTTTCCTTTTTACATAGAATGCAAAAGCTGTGTTTGTTCTAGTCTAAACAATGAAAGAGGCAAACTCTAACCAATACAATAAGAGAGTAACAACCAATGAATTATCTACTATCAAACCAGATTTCCATGCAAGGATCAGACCTTCGATCCCCCATTTCTCTAAGGGATGATACTCTATTTCGAACACATTTGTCAAGGTAAAGGACCATCCGAGTTAGCTGTGATGCTAGCTTCGCCTTGTCGTCTCCGATTTCGTTCTTTTCACAAAGAATGAATTGAGAGTTGAAACACATACCGCACCAGAAAGATAGTGTGTGTATTGATAGCTGCGTCTACCAGGAATTGCAAGATGTCGTCCCAAACTGGTGTGAACTTTGTTCCCAACAACCTGCTTACAAGCTGACGACATCTCATTGTATAGCTGCATACAAAGAAAAGATGTGATCTACTTTCTATCAACTCATCACAGAATACACATGCTGGATTGACGCTTGTATACCATCTCATCATTATATCTCCAGTTGCTAGTCGGTTAAGAACAACAAGCCATGCCAAAAAGAGAACTTTAGTGTTGCCCGACTAAACCATATCCCTTTAAACCACTCTTTGGAGGGCTGTACCTGACGGACTAAATTCCATGTCTGTTTGGAGCTAAAACGTTCTTTAAACTTACCACTTTTCTCTTTCCATAAAGCTTTATCTTCACCTCAAAAAGCCCTCGTCTTCTAAGTACCTCAATTTGTTCTTCAATATCGTTAAGGATTTGTACTCTATGTCTATGTTTCCTGCGATGAAGAAGAATTTCAACAACCGTGGCGTTAATGCTAATACCCATGTCAATAGAGACTCTCTGTTCTGTGTGGTCTAGCAAACATCCCATTGTTGACCACACATCAAACAAGAAGAACGTTTGTTGGCCACTATTTATCTCAATTTTGACGAAATCCCTTGCAATGGAGCGATATATAAGTACCTTTCGCCACATCCACGACCCCAAGGTGGTGTTGTCTTTGATTGCCCAAAAAGAACTTTTTCGAATAATGTAAATACGTATGCATTGAACCTATAAAGAGTTTGCCGAGACAATCCTCCATATAAACTTTAAACAAGAGATTTTGTTTGTTTCTTTCAAAGGCTTTAAACCCAGACCTCCCTCCTCTTTTGGTTTGCAAACTTCTTTCCAGGACACCTTTGCTTTTTTATAATTAAGATCAGGCCCATACCAGAGAAATGCAGAGTACACTGATATGCTGCCTTGATCTTTCTTTGTCTCGAACCCCATACACCTGTCTATTTCTTGCAAATAGTCACTAGGTAATCGAAAAGCGGATATCCAGAAGTTGGTTAGACTATGAATCACTGAACTGATTAGTTGCAAACGCCCTGCAAAGGATAGATGTCTTGCTGTCCAAGTACTTATCTTTGCACGAACCTTCTCTATCAAGGGCATATAGTCGTTAACAGTGATCCACTTTGTTAGCAAATGGTAGCCCTAGGTATCGAACTGGTAAGTGACCTGATTCGAATAGGAAGTTTTGCAAAATTTCCTCCTTTTCATGTTCAGTTATCCCCGCTATAAACAAAGTGGACTTTTCCGGGCTAATGTTTATCCCCAAAATAGCTGCAAAGTCTTGAAATGGAGCTAGGATCCCCTCAATGGATTGTCATTTACCATCTGTAAATACCATTAAATCATCAGCAAAACACAAATGTGTTATGGTAGATTCCGACAATAAGGATGGTAAGCAAATCTTTGATTCGGCGCAGCTTTATCCAACATCTTTGACAATACATTCATGCATATCACAAATAGATATGGAGATAAGGAGCATCCTTGACATAGTCCTCTTTCACTTTTGAAAAGACCAGACAATTCACCATTAACCTGTACTGAGAAAGATGCAATGGTAATACAAAACTTGATCCATTTGATGTAAGTAGGAGGGAAATTTAATGCAACAAGAGTAGACATAAGGAAAGGCCACTGAACCGAGTCAAAAAGCCTTTGAAATGTCAATCTTCATTGCGCTACGAGATGAAATTGTATCTTTGTGGTAGTCTTTAATAAGCCCACTCGCTAAAAGGACATTCTCCATGAGTAACCGGTCTTTAACAAATGTTGATTGTTTCGGAGATATAAACTTGGGAAGTAAGCGCTTTAGTAGATTTGCAAGTATTTTCGATATTGCCTTATAAAGCACATTACAGCAAGATATAGGTCGGTAATCTTTCATCTCCACAGCCCCTGTTTTCTTGGGAATAAGGGCCAAAATCGTAGTGTTGACTCCCTTTGGTAAAAAACTTGTCCAAAAGAAGGATTGTATAGCCACGACAAACTCTTTCCCCACGATCTGCCAAGAGCTTTTAAAATTTTTTTTTTGTATACCCATCAGGTCCTGGTGCCTTATCATTTGGCATCGCAAAGAGGGTGTCTTTAATCTCCTCCATTGTAACTTGTCGAACAAGAAAGTTCCGATCAGACTTGTTACATCTGTACTGCAGTAGGTTGTGTAAATTATCAACTGGTATTCCTTCATAATTTTCAACCTTGTGACCGAAAAACCTGTGGAAAAAAATTCAGCTTCTCTTTTCATTTGCTCCTGTGTATTAACAATAATATCCGCAATTATTTTAATTCCACGATAGCATTTTTCATCTCCCGAACCTTAGCAGCTTTGAAGAAATATTTCTTACAACCGTCTCCAACCTTAAGCCAATGGAGCTTAGATTTTTGCTTTAAAAATTTTCCCTCAATACTCGACAAATGTTCCCATTTCCTATACACTTGTGCCTCCAAATCCATATTCTGCCTTGTAGGATTGCATATAGTGGTTTCTTGTTTCTCACATAGCTCCAAGGGTGAGCATGTTGTCTTTGTAGAGTTTGCTTCTGCTGACGCAACAATGGAGGTGAGAGTAGTTAATAGTAATGATGAAATATAGGAAGGGTAAATATTTGTATGATCATAAAATATTTCTTGATGTGGTTAAGATACCTCTATATCCTCCACGACCCAAGTAAGTTGATTCTCCAGTTTATTGAGATTTGTTTCTGTGGTTGTCACTTATTGCTAGAGTTTTGATCTCATTACAGAAGATTAATGTTGTTGTTTTTATTAATTAGGTACAACCTTGCAGAGAATCTTTGGTGTACAAAGACTACCTTATACGGTGGGCCAAACCGTCTGCCAGATTCTTAGGTACGAAGACTACTTTCGTTGATGAGGAGGATGAGGAAGAAGAAGAGGAAGAGGACGCCATCGATAGAAGAAGATGAAGCTCTTTGGTTATTATTATTATTTTTTTTTTGATGAAATGTGAAATTTATTGATCATCAAAAGAAATATACATGAGTTTATGTACAAAGAATCAACTAAATATAGACATAAGAAATAGGAAAAGTATCACAATCTACGAATCTCAAACCAACGACAAAGGAGAGGTTCTAATCTATGAGGAGCTCTATAGTTCAAAGAAGAAATGCGGTTGCGAATTATCTTATCAATCACAAGAGATAAAGATGAGAATGAGGAGCTTATACCTCCATGAATCCGGATGTTTCTCTCCCGCCAAATGTAATACAAAGTGGTCTGAAGGACTAGTCTTATGAGCACAAAATCCAGCCTGCTGAACTTATGATGAGTGAGATATGATAGAGTGTCAGTCCAGTCCGGATCAATGTTAGAACCAAGCAGTCCACTTGCAAGAGAAAACCAAACGGAAAAGCTGTAAGGACAGGCGAAGTAGAGGTGATCTCTGGATTCATTCCTTTCACCACAGAAAACACAATCCTGAATGACCCCCCAATTACACATTCTAGAACCAGTTGCAAGTCTGTCCTTAATGACCAGCCAAGCAATGAATGCAAATCTGGGTACCTTTTGAGGGAACCAAATAATCTTGCTCCATGACACTAGAGGACTTTGATTTCGAATCTGTTGCCATGTATTTTTGCGGAGAAAACCAACCTGAAAATATTGGGAGAATGTCTCCACAGTACCAAATCAGAACTGCTTCAGAGAAATCTGATCAATAAGAGTAGCAAAACGACGATATCCTGCAGCTCTAAAATTCCAAGAATTATCAACATACGCATCAGCCACTAAAGCATTCCTCTGAACACCGAGATATCTAGTTCCGCTAGGACCCGTAATGTCAATAAGCTTTCCCATGTTACACCAGTTTTCAAACCAAAGAAAGAAGAGAGACCAGATTGAATACTTATCTTGATGAAGGGATACACTTTGTCGCGAAGCTTTAAAAGCTTACGCCATATCCATGATCCTTGCATGCTGATCTTAGCATCCCAAAAGGAACTAACAAAGAAGGTAGTGAGTAACCCAATTAGACCAGAGAGAATCAGTCGAAGAGACTAGCCTCCATATAAGGTGGTATGCAAAAACTTTGGAAGATTCTTTTAAAGGTCTGATGCCTAATCCATCTTCTTCTTTTGATAGACAAACCTCTTTCCATTTAAATTTTGCCTTAGTTGATACATTCAAAGATCCAGTCCATAGAAAAGCTGAGCACATCTTTTCAATTGTAGTAAAACAAGCAGTGGGAAGTTGAAAAGTAGAGCACCAGAAGTTTAAAATACTCGAAACCACTGATTTAATCAATTGTGCACGACCAGCAAAGGAAAGAGATCTAGAAGTCCATGAAGATATACGGTTGCGGATTTTAGATATCAGAAGCTCATAATCACTTCTAATCATTACTTTGGTAGTCAGAGGTAGACCTAGATATCTGATAGGAAGAGTATCTTGAGTAATGCCAGCTTGAATTGCAGCATTCAGAAGAGGAGAGGGATCCCTACCAGCAATGAATATAGAGGACTTACTTGCATTTATATGCAGACCAGACATCTAGGTTAACTTGTGATACAATGCTTACTTAATTTTAACTGTTTTAGTATTTCTTAATTATCTGTCTTCATTATCACCCAAGTAATAGCCGTATACGATTTAAAAGATATCTCATATGATTATTCAAATAGGAATAGGTTTTATTGAGTATGGTGTTGAGTCTCAACACTGCTAAAATTGAATATGATGTTGACATATGGTTATTTTAAAATTTAGGAGATAATTATATGAATTGGAATAGGTTTGATTAAAGATTATGATAACTATGAAATATATCTTATATGATTATTTAAATAGGAATCGGTTTTATTTAGTATGGTGTTGAGTCTCAACAATGCTAAAATAAATATCAAAATTTGATTGAGTATTTATTATTTCGAGATAATTATATTTCTTTAAAAATAAAAAAATATTAAGTTAAAATATAAAATAAATTTAAAACAAATTTGAATTTCAAAGAGTATTAAATCAGAAGAAATTTTCAAACTAGTTTTGGATAATTAGAAAACTTAAGATATATTTATATTTTCTTAAAATGAAAAATATTTTAAAAAAAATTAAATTAAATAATTCGGGTTTATAGTAACATGGTCAACGTAAAAACTGAGGTTAAAATGACATTTGAAAAGTTTGGGATCAAACATAACAGTGGTGTTATCTCCGTAACCACTCAACTAACGGTGAGACTTTAGTAGCGTGGTCAACAAAATGACTAAGATTAAAATGATAATTTTAAAGTTTGAGTTTATTTTGTCTTTTTTTGAATTTATAATGCTTTTGATTTGATACATATTGATGTATGGGGTCCCTTTTCAGTTGCTACAAAAGGAAGGATACAAATATTTTTTGACCATTGTGGATGGTAATACAAGAGTAACCTGGATTTACCTTTTAAAGACCAAAAGTGATGTTCTTAGAGTATTTCCAGACTTCATAACCATGATAGAAAATCAATCAGGACAACTATCAAGGCAGTTAGAGCAGACAACACTCCAAAATTGAATTTCGAGGACTTGTATAGGCGAAAAGAGATCAAGGCGTATCATTCATATCCAGAAACTCCAGAACAAAACTCTGTGGTAAGAAGAAAACACCAGCATATATTCAATGTAGCAAGAACGCTGATGTTTCAAGCTCATATTCATCTTGAGTATTAGGGAGAATGTGTTTTGACTTCAATCTTCTTAATCAACAAAAACCCAAGTCCTCTTTTAAAAAAAGTCTCCTATCATTCCAAGCCTCCACATTACACAAGTCTAAAGGTCTTCGGCTGTCTCTATTTCAGTTCCACATCTTCAAAGAATAGACACATATTCCAGCCTAGATCTCGACCATGTGTGTTCTTGGGGTATCCTGCAGGCTATAAAGGATATAAGCTTTGAGATTTTGAGACAAATTAAATCGTCATCTCACAAAATGTAGTTTTCACGAAAACATCTTTCATTTTTTCAAAAACGAGAAGTTTCAGAATCTGATTTTTTTGGTTTGTTCAAACAAAGAGAAGAAAGCACAAACAATTCACATGCTGATACCGATGATACAACTTCTATCCCTAAAGAAAAGGATGATAATATTGAACAAGTTCCAGCAAAGAAAGAAAACACTCGAGAGAGTAAGGGAAAATGCAACAACAAAAGACCTCAAAATTTACAGAATTTTTTACTGCAACAAAACTCAGACTAATATTCCTTACCCTCTTGCATCTTACATGTCTTATGAAGCATTATATGAAGAATATAATGCTTATATTTGTGCAGTAAATCTTCACGCATAACCAACCTCTTTCCACCAAGAAACATAATTTGATGAATGAATAAAAGCGATGAATGAAGAGTTAATAGCACCGGAAAACTCAAGAACATGGAGTGTACGTCCACTTCCTGAAAGAAAGAAACCAATAGGATATAAGTGGGTTTATAAAAGAAAACTAAACCCAGATGGCACCTTAGAAAGGTACAAAGCTAGTTTGGTAGCAAAAGGATTTACCCAACAAGAAGGTACAGATTTTGTGGATAATTTATCTCCAATTGCTAAAATAACAACCGTAAAGACCTTATTAGCAGTTGCAGCAGCAAAAAGATGGCGTTCAACACAACTTGATGTGTCGTATGTATTCTTGAATGGCGAGTTACATGAAGAGATTTACATGAATTTATCACCTGGTTACACTGCAAAACCAGGGACTTCTTTACCTCTTAATCTTGTTTGCAAGCTTCATAAATTGATATATGGTCCGAAGCAAGCCTCTAGACAATGGTTTCTTAAATTCAGCGAGATTCTCACTTCTCTGAATTTCAAGAAATCTCATAGTGATCATACTCTTTTTATAAGAAATGTTGATGATATTATCATAGCTTCAAACGATGATGATACAGTGGAGGCTCTAACTCGTGCCTTGCAAAGCATCTTCAAGCTTCATAATCTAGGAGACTTGAGATACTTCCTTGGTTTGAAGGTTGCTAGATCAAACAAAGGTATTACAGTATGTCAACGAAGATACACTCTGCAACTTCTTGAAGATGCAGGTTTGTTAGCTTCATAACCATCAAGTATACCAATGGAACCAAGCATTAAGCTCAGTCTGTACAGCAAAGAAGAATTATTGGAAGATCCTGGGCAGTATCGTCGTTTAGTTGGGAAGATGATGTAACTTACAATCACGAGACCAGACATAACTTTTGCTGTGACTAAACTCTGTCAGTTTACTCCGGCTCCTTAAACTTCTCACCTCAAAGCAGCTCATACAGTATTGCACAATCTTAAAGGAAGCATAGGTCTGGGTCTGTTCTATTCCACATACAATGATCTTACCGTCATAGCCTTCACAGATGCTGATTAGGGATCATGTATAGACACACATTGATCTACCTCATGATATTGCATGTTCTTATGTTCTTCTCTTATTTCCTAGAAATCAAAGAAGCAACAAAATGTATCTCTTTCTTCTGCAGAATCAGAGTATAGGGCGATGAGAGCTGGAGTTAAAAGAAGTTACCTGGCTGGTTCATTTACTCACAGAGCTGCAAGTACCACAAACCAAAGCTATTACATTCTTCTGTGATTCAACAACAACTATTCACATGGTAAACAATCAAGTGTTCCATGAGCACACGAAATACCTTGAAATGGACTGCCATAAAGTTTGAGAAACAGTAGAAAATGGATTAACAAAGACTCTCCATGTTAGAACAAAACACCAATTTGCAAATGTATTGACCAAACCTTTCTTTCTTCGTCAGTTTCATTATTTGATCAACAATATGGCATTGATGTCCATATGCCTACCATCTTGAAGAAGGGATATTAGAATAATGGTTCAATTAAATTATTCTTTTTAGTCTTTCGATTTAGTATTGTTTATGTCTCTACTAACCGGCTTTATTAGAAGTATTCTCTATTATTAAAAGAGAAGAATCTCTTTGTAGTTCATTCTTTAACAGAATTCATTCTTTCAATGAAAAATTGCTAAGATGAAAATAACGATATAACATTTCTACCAAGATAATTAGAAGTTCCAACTCAAGCGGTTAGATGCTAAAGATTTGTTTGATTTTAAGGAAATCAGTTGATACCGACGATTCCTATGATCACATTCCAAACAACTTTTCTCTCAAGGATTTGTTACTCTAAATTTATTTACCATTTTTATACTTTTTCTTTTTTATTTTGGCTTAGAAACTTGGGAAATTTTGAAAAATGCTCTTTTTGGTGTACCCCTTTTCAAAAATGCCTCTTGACATTTATCTTTGCAAAAATGCCCCTCATTAATACAAAAGTGACAAAAATACTCTCAAAAGAATTGTTATAAATTTTTTCCGCCAAAAAAAATCTCCCGCCAAACTTTTTTTATAAGTGCGCTTATAAATCTTTACAAAATTTTTATAAGCTTTTTTATAAAGACTTATAAATTTTAATAAGCACCTTATAAATTTTTTATAAACACCTTATAAATTTTATAAGGTCTCTTATAAAGCCTTATAAATTATATAAGTTCTATTATAAAGCTTTACAAATTTTATAAGGCTCTTATAAAGCCTTATAAATTTTTATGAGCTATCTTATAAATTTTTGTAAATACCTTATAAATTTTTATATGCTCTCTTATAAAGACATATAAATTTTGATAAACACCTTATAAATTTTTTATAAACATCTTATAAATTTTATAAGCTCTCTTATAAAGCCTTATAAATTTTGATAAACACCTTATAAATTTTTTATAAACACCTTATAAATTTTATAAGCTATCTTATAAAGCCTTATAAATTATATAAGCTCTATCGTAAAGCCTTATAAATTTTATAAGGTCTCTTATAAAACCTTATAAATTTTACAAGCTCTCTTATAAACCCTTATAAATTTTATAAGCTCTCTTATAATTTTTTTTTATAAACTCCTTTATAATTTTTTTTGGCAGGAAATTTTTTCGTAATAGGAAAAAAATTTGGCGGGATTTTTTTTTGGCGGGAAAAAAATATTTGGCGGGAAAAAAGTTTTTTTTTGGCGGAAAATTTTTTTGTAAAAATATAAAAATACAATAATATAAGGGTATTTTGGTCATTGAGCATTTTTTGAAAATGTCCAAAAAATGTGGGTAGTGATGAAAATATCCTCTTTTGAGGGGCATTTTTGCAATTCTCCCTAGAAACTTACGTTTTGCCAATATGTCCCTAGAAACTTACGTTTTCTCTAAATCATTTTTATATTTGTTTAAAGATCTTTTCTGATATTTATAGATATTAATATTTTTGGTATAGAAATTTTTTTTTGCCATATATGGACTATAACTTTCTGTAAATCATTTTTCAACACAGTTTATGACAGTTGTTATTATTATTTACAGATTTTTAACTTTTTTGCATAGAAACTCATTTTTGGTCAATTTGTGAATTATAACCTTCTCTAAATCATGTTTCTTTTCATTTTATGATTAGTTTTGGTCGTTTATAGATTTTAAAATTTATGGCATAAAAACTCATTTTTAGTCCTATGAAATATCAGCTTCTTTAAATAATTTTTCCATCCATTTTATGATTACTTATGATCATTTGTAGATCTTTAATTTTTTGGAATAAAAACTTATTCTTGCCAATATGTGGATTGTAGTCTTCTGTAAAAATCATTTTCCATTCATTTTATGATTATATTCGGTCACTAATAGTGAAAGTTTCTTAGCTTAGAAAATTTTGCCAATATGTATACCATCCAGTTTATGATTCTTTTTGATCATTTATATGTTTTTAATTTTTTGGCATAGAAACTAAACTATAACTTTCTCTAAATCATTTTCCTATCCATTTTATGATTCTTTTCGGTCACTAATAAATTTTTGGCTTAAAAACTCTTTTTTGGTCAGTATGTAGATTATAATCTTTCTTTAAATCATTTTCCATGTATTTTATGATTAAGTTTGGTCATTTATAGATCCTTAGTATTTTGTGTTTGAAACTTATTTTTATTAATCTATGGACTATAGTATTCTCGATATCATTTTCACTCTATTTTGAGATTATTTGGAAAAATTATAGATTTAAATTGCCTTAGAGACTTTTTTTTTGTCAATTAGTGGATTATAACATTCTCCAAATAAATTTTGATACTATTTCACATATTATTTTAGTAATTTATAGATTTGTTTTGGCTTAAAAACTTATATTTCAGTACATTTCGTATAAAAGTTATATTGCATATCAAATTGGATTTCATTGTTTGATTTGTATCTTTCTAATATAAAAGGTAAAGTTGTAAAAACTAACCGAGGTTTTGTTTCACGCAGCCTAAACTTTACGGGAAAGACGAATTAGTAAGCATAGTTTGTACGAACTAGGTTTTATACACTTGACCGCTGCATAGATTTCATAGCCTAAGATCGAGTTATATAAATTGATTTGTAAAGAGGAAGAAGACGAGGATGTATACACGGTGAGGCATATATAAGTCAATTAGACCCGTTGACCTATAGTAAAGTTATAGATTGAAATTGTATTGTAAAGAGAAACAAGAACACTTGATCGGAAAGCGCCGATCTCAACGCTTAATTCGTTTTATTTATATAAACTTTTCTTAGAAAAGTCTTATATAAGTTTTTTGCAAACTCAAAACGAATTCTCACACACTCTCAATGAATCTCTCAAGACCTTTTTCTCTCTCAGATTCAACACTCAGTTCTGTAAGACTTAGAAGCCTTAGCCGCCGCTCAACCCTCCTCGTCTAACTTATGTACTAGCCCTAAACCCTAGTATCTTTTCGCGATCAGTCAGAAATGGAAATACCTCACATAATGGTTCTTTCCATTTCTATCTCACTCACAGTCATCTGTCTTGACAGACACTTGATGACTCGCCTGGTTCCTCTTGCTGAATATCTCTATGTCCAGTCATCCATGCATCGTCATCTCTTTGTTCAGTCTCCCATGTATCTTCAATCTCCCCATTTTTAGCTCAGTTTGATCGTCGAACACTTTATAAACCTGTATCAAAACGAATCACATAGCAACATACTACCATGTACCACACACCACATTTACAGTTGTCAGAATTATGACAGAAACTCATAGAAGGGGGTTTATATCAGAGTTCAACATGCCAATCCCAAAATAATATTACATCCTGCAAATTTAAAGACAAAAGATTGAAGTTTTTAGCAAAAGTACAAAGCAATAGCAAAAGACAATTGTCTGATTATTGCAAACTTCAAATCAAAGGAACTCCCCCATAATCTAAACTCCCCCATGACCAGGCATCTGACTTTGAGTCGTCTCCCCCTGTTTGACATCACAACTGAGTTAAAAACATCACTTTCTATGATCACAAAGTAATAGAGTTGACAATATGCCACTTACCTCGTGTGAGCATTGATTCCAACAGCTGAATCGCTTGCCTTATGACCTTCTGTGTCTGCTCAGCTAAAGGGGATTCCTGTTGCTGCGAGTGGGAACCTTGACCCTTCTGACTAGTCTGTTTCTGCTTTTCTGTGAGCACAGACTTGGACTTTGGTTTCTGAGGACGAGGTGGACGATTTGCTGTGCTTGTCTTGACTGGAATTGGCTGCTGTTTGGATAGCAGATTGAACAACAAACTGGGATATGACAGCCAGAACTTGGAATCCAGATTCTGAGCAACTTCCAACACATGATTGAAGACTATCTTCCCAAAATCAAATGGCATGCCCTTGAGCAGTATGTACAGAATCCGAGCTTGTGTCTTGTTTCCATAAGACACATTGTTGGTGGGATACCAGTTCCTACAGCAGATCTTGTACAGATACCTGTATTCCTTGACAAATAAGGAAGAAAGGATTCTTTTCCACATCGTGAAAACATCATTTGTGAGAAAAGCTGCCAGATCATCATCAGAGACATGAACCATCTTCTCCAATGTTCCTGAGTCGTCCACATCAGAAAGACCAAATAGAGCATTGACAAGTGAGGCAGAGAATTCAAACTCACAACCACAAAGGTTTAATTTCACAACTTTGTCAGATGTTTTTGTAGAAGGTAATGCAGCAAAGAACTCTAAGACTAACTCACGATCATAGGCTGAAATGTCTGTCACAGTTTTCATTAGACCCACTTTCTTTATAATCTTCTTACTTTTGCTTCCTTAGCAAAATCATACACTGTTTCCTCCAAAATTTGCTTTTGAGTGGAGAAAATTTTGTACTTTTCTTCGATCAATGAAGCATTTGGAGGTACAGAAGTTTCTTGTTTGACCTTTAATCGCTTACTAGAAGAAACTTGAGCCGCAGAAGGAATCTGATCTTGTCGCGTCGCTTCAGATGACAGGTTCTCTTTTGATGCTTTGTGTTCTGAGATAGGATCTGTGTTCACCAGAGACTGTTCCTCGCATGTAGCGGCTATGTGCTCTGCTCCTAGGGTTTTGCTCGACGAAGGCGGTGGTTGCATGTGTGAGGATGAGGACGATCCATCTTCTGAACGGGGAGGATCCGAGGTGTGCCCAACGAGCCTTGACAAAGATGAGAGTACTGATTTCATGGCGAAGGTGAGAGATAGAATGACGAGAAATTCGTGAGAGAGAGGCCAGAAGCAATTGAAAGGATTTTCTGATGGAAGCGAGTGTGGGAGTGACAAGACAGTTCCACTCTCCTATGTAGATGAAGAAACCCTAATTTCCTTTTCCCTCCAAAATTGCTCGTTTCATATTCCTCTCCATCTTTGGGCCTTGCACAGCCCATTGCCATAGTCCTGTGAATCTACTAGACACATAGATCATTGATACACACAGGGCCTTGACAGGCCAAATAGAACGCCAATGACAATTCATCTAGTTCATTTTAAGTCCAGCATTGAGTGACCCAAGAAATTATCAAATCATGTGAATTCCTCTCTTTCATCCATTTTAATTTTCAGTACTGATAGACGTAGAGAAATGTTACCTTTAGTGCTCTGTTCCACAGCGAGTTGTGTAATGAGCGGACAGAAGGACTAAACTTATGGTCATTGTCGAGTACATCATTTTTCTTTAAGTCTACACCATATACGTGATTGGCTTATGTGACTAGTCTTTTAGCAGTCATACCTTTATCCTGTTCATCAGACAGTATCCAGATTTTGATTATTGTGTAACAGGCAGCTGGAATTTCCTTTGGAGAGACATCTGACTGTGTGCCAAGGACCTTTTTTTTTAAAAAAATTCTTCCTTAGCACATAAGAACACACATTGGATTGAACAGATCATTGCTTGTTTTCTGGTGTTGCTCACTGTTCTACAGACAGAACAGGAATATCACTTGACTTTTCAATTCATTGTTCGTTTAACAGACCATTGTGTCTTTGACACAATGTTGTATCAGTGACATCACGTTGACTATCAATAAGCTGATACAGTTGCTCTCCTCAGCTCTTTGACCTCCTGTATCACAGTACCTTGTCTCCAAACAAGTCCTTAAACAGAACGACATGACAGGCAACTATTTTCCACAACGTGCATAATCTCGTATATACCATCAACTCTAGAGGTTAGTCTGTACATTATAGCCATTATCCTGTCCCCGTAAACACTTTACACACTCGAGGAACAATTTAGATTTCACAAACACCAATAGCAGATCTTAATTCAATAAAACGATTAAAGTCCAATGGTTTGGTGAAAATATCAGCTAGTTGAGATTCAGAATTCACATGATCGATAACAACTAGTTTCTCCTCAACTAATTATCGAATAAAATGATGTCTGATCATAATATGTTTAGTTCGAGAGTGTAACACAGGATTTTTGGCAATATTAATTGCACTTTGGTTATCGCAGTGAATAAGCAAGGGTGTAAAAGGAGTACCGTAATCATCAGCCATTTGTTTCATCCACATAAGTTGTGTACAACAGCTTCCAAGAGCAATGTACTCAGCCTCTGCTGTAGACAAGGAAACACTATTTTGTTACTTAACCAGAAGATCAGATTATTACCCATGAAGAAACAACCTCCACTAGTACTTCTTCGGTCATCTAATGAACCAACCCAGTCAGCATCACAGTATCCTACCAAACTGCTGTTTGTGTCTTTAGTGAAGTAGATAGCCAAACCAACTGAGTTTTTAACATACTTGATGATTCTCTTTACTGCAAGAAGATGAGATTTCTTAGGCTTGGCCTGATATCGAGCACACACACCCACA